>JAJJLH010002096.1:0-51801 GCA_023806865.1 Isotricha sp. YL-2021a
AAATTCAAATTTTATAAATTCAATATTTATTTAAAACAATAATTAAAAACCTATTTATGAAAAAAGAAGATTTAAATTGAATCATTAATTTAATGAATAATATCTATAATAATATGATTTTATTTACATTAAAATTGAAAGAATTAATTTTTAAAAATAAAATAATTTCTAATAAATGATTTATATATATTAATATATATAATTGCAAAAAATCACATTTATTAATTTAAACACTTATTTTTTTATTTGTTATTTACAACTTTATATTTTTTGATGAGTTTTTATAAATATTATTTTTTTAATAAAAATATTTTAGTTATCCAATTATTTAATCATATTTTTTCAGTAAAAATAATTTTATAAGGAGTATTTGATGAATATATTTCTCCATCAACTTCTCCGATAATTGATGTATTATTTGTTTTATTTGAATCTGAATCAGAATCAGTAATTGTTAAATAATCATATTTACATGGATAATTAATAAATTAATCATCGATAAGGATTAAAAATATACACATGACTTATTGTAAATATTTTTTTTTTTTTTTTTTTTTAAATAAAATTTTGAAATTAAATATTAAAATAAAATTTTATTTTTTATATATTAAATTTGATTAAATAATAATTAATTACTTATAAAATTAAATTATCATATCAATTATAATAATTTTCCATTTTATAGTATTATTAATTAAATAATATAAGATAAAAAATGAATTAAAAGATATTTAAATAGTATAGATATATATACCACTATTTAAACTCAAAAAAAAAATTTGAATTAAATAAAATTAAAATTAATAAATAATTAATAAAACGACTAAATTAAACATTTTTATAATTAAAAAAAATAAAAATGAATATACTCAAATCCCTAATCCTCTTCATATTAACATTCATTTTAATTTCAACAAAAAAAATAAAAACCACAATAAAAAAAGACATATTAAACGATACAAAAGAAATAATAGAAAACGTAACATCATACGTAGCAGATATAATCCTTTCTCCATTAGCAAAAGAACTTCATAATGCAGAAGACACAAAAAAAGAAAGAAGAAAATATTCAAAAAAAAATTTATTAAATAAAATAATTCCCCATAATTCAACAAAAAATAATACAAATTACAGAAATGAACCAAATCACATTGTCGAAGCAACAGAAATTGAAAAAGATATAAAAAATTTTATAGCAGATAAAAATGATACTTATATTAATGAAATTTACAATGACTCAGAAACTTTAAATGAAGTTTATAATACTATAAATTGGACTGTAATTTATGATAATATGAAAGAAATTGAAAATGAAAATAAAGAAAATGAAACATTAATTGAAGAAATTCCTGAAGAAGTAAAAGTAGAAAATGAAGTAAAAGAAGATAATAATGAAAATAAAGAATTAAATGTTCAACAACCTGAAAGTGGTATTCAACAAGATGAAATTCTACAAGAACCAATTCAAGTTGTTGATGAAAAAGGTGATAAAAATCCTATTATTCAACCACCTAAAGAAATTAATGTTAATGTTGAGGATAATGATAAGGATGAACAAGAATTAGAAATTGAACAATTTGATGTTAATGATGTTGCAGAAGATGATTATTCAACTGAAGAACCTGAAGAAAATTTAAATGATGGTATTCCTGAAGAAAATGATGAAAAGAAAGATTATTATAATATTCAACCAATATATCCTCAACAACCTTATGATTATCCTCAACAACCACAACAACAATTAATTGAAGATAATCAACAAAAAAATCAAGAACCTGAAAATTATCCTGAAGAACCAGAACAAATTAAAGGAGTTAATCAACAATATCAATTACCTCAAGAACCTGAAAATTACCCTGAAGAACCAGAACAAATTAAAGGAGTTAATCAACAATTACCTCAAGAACCTGAAAATTATCCTGAAGAACCAGAACAATTAGAAGATGTTAAACAAGAAACTGAAAATCATCATCAAAAAGAAGTTAATCAACAATCATATCAAGATACAATAAATGATATTGTAGAACAAGTAACATCACAAATTGAACAAATTATGAATAATGATGAAAAAGAAGAAAAACAAGAAGAAAAAAATGAAATACCAGAATTAATAGAAGAAAAAATAAAAGAAGAAATAGAAGAACTTAAACCAGAAGAACCAAAAGAAAAAAATACAGAAGAAAATAATGTAATTTTACTAAAACCTGAAATTTTACCAGAAGGACCATTTGAAATAGAAGAAGAAATAAAAAATGAGGAAGAAAAAAAAAAAACTCCAGAAGAAATTAAAGAAATAAATGAAGATAATTTTGATAGTAAAATGGAAGAAATTGAAGAAAAAATAAATGATTTAAGAGAACAAGAATTTGATGTTGTACAACAACCACAAGATATTGAAGAAGATAAAGAAAAAAATAATGTTCAACAACCACAATCACAAATTATTCAAGAACCAGAAGATATTGAACAAAAACAAGAAGAAGAGAAAGTTGATCATGGAATTAAAATTGATATTCTTCCTATTCCTAAAGATGAAAAAGAAGAAGAAAAAATTGAAGAAATTCAAGAAGAAAATGTAGAAGAAAAAATAGAAGAAAAAAGTGAAGAAAAAAGTGAAGAAATAAAACAAGAAATTGTTGAAGAAAAAGAAGAAAAAAATGAAAAAGAAGAAGAAAAAGTTGAAGAAAAAAAAGAATGTAAATGTCATGATGTTTCTGATATAAAAGAAACAGTTGAGAAATTATTAAAAAATTTGAAAAATGTAAAAAATTCTGTTTTAGAAGATACAGAAAGAATAAAAGAAATAGTATCTGATAATAAAGTAAGTAATAGTGAACAAGATTATTTAGATAATATTAATTTGAAATTAACTGGTGATTATTCAATTGAAACTGATGATATAAATGATGAGTTAAGAAATATTTTAAATAAGTTAAATAATGAATGCAATTCTGAAAATGAAACAAATGATATTAAAAGTTTTATTCAAAAGAAATATTCAAATATTATTAATGATCTTTTTTAATTATTCATATTAATTATAATAAAAAAAATATTAATATTTTTTAAAAGTAATTTTTCTATAAATATGTTTTATTTTTTCATAAATATTTTTTCAATTTTTTTTCCCATTATTGATGGGTTTATAGTTATTAATAATTTTTTATTTATTTCTAAACATTTTGAATAGTTTTTTTTGTTTTCTTCATTCATTAATCTTATTGTTGAAAAAAGTTTTTGACTTTTACTATTTTTAATACTATTTTGAAGTTTATTTTTGTTATTTGTCATTCTCTCAGATGATAATGATAAAAATAAATTAATGTTTTGTAAAGGTTTCTTTTTTCTAAATAAAATAGATGTAGTTAAGTCATTTGGTATATTTAAATTTTTAAATAATTTTAAATCTTTTGGAATATAATAAATTGAATTTAAATTTTTATTTTTTTTTAAATTAATATTTGAAGTTGAACTTGATTTATAAAATAAATTATTAGTTTTCAATTTTACAATCTTATTATTTTTAATCTTTCTTTTAATTGGAAATTTATGACAATTAATATAAAAATCATTATTATGTTCAATATCAATTGAGCTTTTATTTGAAGGAAATCTTGAATAAAAAGATTCGACATATTTATTTCTTGTTTTTATTTTTGGATTTTCATTTATTTTTTGTATTTCATCTATTCTTTCATTAATTATTTCAAGTTGTTTTAAAGAATATTCCTTAAATTGACTTAATAAAGAATTAGGAACAATATTATTAAAAATACTTAAATCAACTTCAAAAATTTCTGAATTATCAACAATACATTTAACATCAAAATAATATTTTTCCATTCCTAAATTATATTCAATTTCTCCTATAAATTCACCACTTCCTAATTTAAATAAATTATATTCAATTTCTTCAGAATATGATTGTTTTAATTCATGATTTTTTCTAGTAGTAAATCTTTCATTTCTTCCTGATTTAATTATTGTATAATCAATTGGTGATAAATTATTTGAAATAATAATATAACTTAAATTAAAAATTCCGTTTCTAATTATATAAAAAGTTTTAAAGGGATCTCCTTTATGAATTATTTTTTCACCTCTTTTTACTTTTATTAATTTTGTACTTGATACAAATTTTTGAAAAAAATATGTTTTTACATATTCTTTAAATAAAAGTAAATTTTCTAAAAAATTTCCTATACTTGTTTTTTCTAACATTTCAGTTCTTTCAAAAATTAAATAATAATGAGTATTTGATAATTCACCTAAAATACATTTTACTTTTGCTTCTACTTTATTATTTCTTTTAATTTGTTTTTTTCTTAATTCATTTTCTCCAATTTCATTACCAAAATTTTTTTCAATAATATTAATATTATTATCTTTTTCATTTTTAATTGAAGAAATTAATTCTGTAATTGTTAATCTTCTTTGATTTAATTTATTTGATTTAAAATCTATAATTTTTACTTGACCTTCAATTATAATAAACATACTATTAATAATATCATTTATATTCCAAATCATATCTCCTTTTTCATATAATTTAAATGTTAAATTAATTGTAATATTCCAAGCCATTAAATTACCATATTTTTCTTTTTTTAATATATTTTGAAAAAAATTTAAATTTTGAAAATAAAAGAATAGTTTTTGATTCATATTTTTTGTTCTTTTTGTTTCAGGATGGTAAATACAATATTCTATTATTTGTCTTGCTGTTAATTTTTCTATGTCTTGCATTTATTTATCTCTAATTACAACTTTTATTATTATAAAAATTTTATTATATATTTTTCGTGAATAAATTAGTAATACAATTTAAGTTCATTTTAAAAATTATTTTTTAATTTAAAAAGTATTTTAAATAATGTTAATTAGTAAAAAAATAATTTAATTTTTTATTTATAATAAATTATAAATATATAGATTGTTATGAAATTAAAAAAAAATATTAATTATCTTCTTTTTTTCTTCCATTTTTAGTTTTTGATAAAACATCTTTCCATTTTTTTTGAATTTGATTAAAAGTTTTTTGTTTATTTGTATTATTATTATTATCATTATTATTAATTGCATAATAATTATAATTATTATTACTAATAGTATTAATTTTATATTGATTATTATTTAGAGAATTATAATTATTAAATTTTTCTTTTATTGTATTTAATTTTTCATTTTTTTTAAAATCAGGACTAGTTATAATTTGTATATTTTCTCTTCTAGAAGGAGAAGGGCTTTTATTTAAATTATCAATTTGGATTTTTTTTTCTTTTAATTTATTTTTAACCATTTCTTCAATATCTTTTTTTTTCTTTTCATTTTTTTCATCAATTTCATTAATAGAAGGACTTTGATTTACTCTAATAGTCATATTTCTTATATTTGTATTAGAATGTGATTTAATTAAATTTTTATTAATTTCATCTAATTCATTTTTAATCCATTTTTTAATATATTTATCTTTAATATGATGATTTTCAATTACTTTATTATAATCAATTATAATTTCTTCTTTTTTTGCTCTTACTAATTCATTTAATAAATTTCTAATACTAATAATTATCATTTGATCAATTTCAGTTTTTATTTGTAAATCAGGTTGATATTTTTCAAAATCTATTAATATTTCATGAATATTTTTTAATATTTTTCCAATATCTAAAATCTTATAAATTACTTTTATATTTTGTGTAATTTTTACTAAACATCTTGCACTATAATCAGCTAATTTTTGATTAGTAATTCTATTATTTTTTTCTTCTGTTATAAATATTGAAATAGTATCAGTTTGATTACAATATTCTATTATTTTTAACATTATTGTATTAAATGTTCTCCAAATTATCATTCCTTCATTTTTTTCTCCTGAAGTATTTAAATTATCATATAAAACTGATGATAAAACTAAATTTATTAATTTTTTATGAATATCAAATGAAATTTTTGATAATAATTCATATATTCCTGATAATTTACATAAAACATTTGTTATATATTTTATTATTTTTATTGGTAATGGTTTTAATTTAAAACAATTATTTATTGAAGTAATAAATGAAATAAAAATCAAATCTGAATTTTTAATTAATACATTTTTATTTATTTCAAAATTTTTGAAAATTATTTCGTTTACTGTTAAAATTACATTTATCATAGAATCATTTGTAGGAATTGTTAATGATATTAAAGTATTTTTTAATGTATCGAAAGATAATATTTCATATTGATTTGAATTATTATTAAGAATAAATAAATTTTGTTCATTATTTTTTTCTGGAGTTTCTTTATTAGAAGGACTAATTTTAGAAGTTATTTTTTCATTATTAAAATCTTTCATTAAAATAGGAGAATTAAAATCTTTTTTACTATTATTATCATTTTTATTAGGAGAAGAAAATTCTTTTTTATCTTTAATTATAGTATCAATTTTCTCACATATTAATTTACTTCTATTAGAAAGATAACTAGAATTATTATTATTATTACTAATAGAAGAAACATCATTTTTAAAATTACTTAAATCATTTTCATTATTTACAAATTCCATATCATCATTAAATTCATTACTTTCATTTTCTAATTCTTTTTCATATTCATTACATAATTCTTCATATAAATTATCCCTTTCTTTTTCAGAAAGTTCTCCAGTAAATCTCCAAATATCATCACCAATAACTTTAAATACTTCTTTAATTAAAGGAATAATTTTATTTCTTACAATTTTATCTCCTTCAATATAAATTTTAATAATTCCTTTTGCTGCTTTTGATAAATAATTATCATCAATTTCACCTGATGAATAAATTGTATTTATTTCTTCAATAATTTCAATTTTTAATTTTACATTTTTAGTTATGCAAATATATAATAATTGAATAAATGTTTTTTTCATTCCAATATTATTTGCTATTATACTTATATAATATGATGCATTATCTTTAAAAATATTATTTGGTGATGTTAATCTTTCACAAAATATATTTAATAAAATATTACTTTCTGTTTTTTCAAAAATATAATTTTTTGATTCATATATTTTAAAAATTTCTTCTGATAATTCATAAAATGTTTTTATTAAAGAAGGAGTTTGATTTAACATTAATTTCCATCCACAAAATTTTAATATTAAATCTAAATTTTCTATTACTTTATTTTGTGTATTATTATCAATTAAAGCTTTTTTAATTCTATCAATTGAAGAATTTATTATTTTTATATCATCAGAAAACATTTTTGAAATTTGTTCTTGATTAAAAATATATTTAAATTGTTCTTTTAATTTTGGTATATAATCAAAAATTAAATTTTCTAAACAGAATTTATTTTTTTTATCAATTTCCATTCTTTTTTCTTTTGCTCCTTTATGTATTTTATAATTAGATAAAAATATTTTTTTATTATCAGAACTTTTAATATTTTCACTACTTAATTTTCTCTTTGATTTAATAATAACTGAGGAACCTAAATTTTTTTTTGAAGAATTTTTTTCTAATTTTTTCTTTAAAATTGTTGAACCTGTTTCTAATCTTAAATTTGTATTAGTTCTACTATTTGATTTAATATTTGTAATTTTTTGAATAATACCATTAGAATCATCATTTTGAGATTTATTCATTATCATTGATATAGACATTTTTTTTGTAGGTGATTTTGATGCGTTTTCTCTTAATAAAATCTTTTTTTCATTTTTTTGTTTATTTGATATTTTTGAAGATAATTTTTTAGCAATTATTTTATTAGAATTATTATATATTAAATTATTAAGACTTGTTTTTAAATTTAAACGATTTGAATTTAAAGTTGATGATAATAAAACATTTGGATTATTTTCATCTATATTTTTTTCTATTTCTTTTTCATTTAATATTTTATCCATTATTAAATTTAATGAATCTGCAATTGCAGGTTTAAATTCTTTTATTTCTTTATAATATAAATTATATGATATAAATTTTAAACTTTCTTTAATTAATTCTTCTATTGATGTTCTAATTAATGATGATTTATCTTGTAAACATAATAAATAAGAATTCATTATTTCTTTAAAAAAACTATCAGGGAAATCTTTTGTTATTTTATCATTATTATTTTTTAATATTTGAATTAATTCACTTCTTAATTCAAAATTTTCAGTTTTTAATAATTGAGGAATATAAATTGCTATTGATTCAAATCCACATTCATTAATCCATTTTTCAATACAAATTTGACAATCTTCTCTTAATGATAATTGTTTATCTGCTAAATTTGATAAAAGACTTAATAATACTGTTTTAGAATATAATTTAATAGGATTTCCTATTGCTTCTATTAATTGTGATAATAATTGAACTATTAATCTTACTAAATTTTTATTACCATCTCCTAATTTAGATTTAATTAAATTAAATAAATTTTTTAATCCATTTATTAATATTTTATTATTTGCTTTTAATATTATTTTTTGAATATTTTCAATTCCTTCTTTTTTATCAATCCATTTACCATTATCAATATCTTTTAAAAGTTTATTTGTTATATATTTACTTATATCAACTCTAGGAATTAAATCTTTATTAGAATTATTATAATTATTATCATTATTAATATTTTCATTATCATTTTTTGAACTTTTATTATATTTAATATCTTTCATATTTATTACTTCTATTTTTTCCATTTCTTGTTCAATATTTTTTAAAGTTGATTCTTTAATTCCTTTAATTAAAATTTTAATATCATTTCCAATATATTTATAAAGAGTACATATTAATTGTGAAGCTGCCATTCTTACTTGAGGATTTGAATTATTTGCTAAATTTACACAAAAATCTATTAATATTTTTATATCTATATTATCTATTCCATAATCGATTATTATTTTATCAAAGAAAATACAATATTCTTTCATTATTACTATTTTTGCTTTTTTATCAAATAAATTTAATAATTGATTTATTATTATTTTTATTCCATAATTTTCAATTAAAATAGATAATAATTTTATAATACTTTCTTTTAATTTGATATCTGATATTTTTTCATATATTCCTTTTATTAAAATATCAATATATTTTTTGTCAAATGAAGATGAAAATAAAGTAATAAAACAAGAATATGCCTCTTTTAAAATATTAAAATTTGTTTCTTTAAAATAATTTAATTTTATTCTTATAAAATTAAAAATAATTTCTTTATTTTCATTGTTATAAGAATTAATATTTTCAGAAATAATTTCATTTAATTTAATAAATGCTTTTTTTTTTTCATCCCATTTATTACTATCAAATAATTGAAATAATTCATTATCAATAATAAAATTTTGTATTTTTTCAGTTATTTCAATTTCATCTTGTGTTTTATTTTTTTTAATAGGAGATAATTGAATTTCAGGTTTTGGAATTTGATTTAATTGTTTTAATTCTTCATTTTTTAATGCTTCAGTTAATTTTTTCTCAAATTCATTTAATGAAAAATCATTATTTTGTTTTATATTTATTATACTATTTTCAATTGTATTTTCTGTCATTTTTGAACTTAATTCTAATGGTTGTTCTTCTATTGTATTTTTTAAAGTTTGAATTAAATCTTCTTTTAATAATGTGTCATTGTTAATTAATATTTCATTTCCTTCTAAATCTAATTGATTTTCTTTCATTTGTTTTCTTTTATTAAAATAATTTTCTTCTATAATATTATTTTCTTCTTTAATATTATTTTCTTTTTCATTTGATTGTTCATTATCAATTTTATTTTTATTATTCTTTATATTTTGTATTTCAATTTTATTATTTTTTTCATTTTCTTTATTATTTAATTGAATTAAATTATTATTATTTTCTTTATTAATACTATTACTATTTTCTATACTATATCTCATAAAATGAGTTGGAGAATCATTATTATTTTTATTATTATCAATTTCAAAATTAACTAAATCTTTATTTATTTTTATTTCATTTTTATTATTATTAAATTCAAAATTTGAATCTTTTTTCTCTTCATCTTTTTTATTATAATCATTATGAAAATTTGAAATTTCATTATCTTGTTTATTATTACTTTTTCTAGAACTTTTTTTTAAAGAATCTCTTTTTGTTAATGAATCTTCAAATTCTTCTTCAACTTCTTCTTCAATTTCTTCAAATTCATATTCTTCATTATCATCATTTAATTCAGGTCTTCCTTCATCATATTTAATATCATAATTAATATTTTGCATAACTTGTTCAATTTCATATAATAATTCATCACTTAATTTTTGTTTTTCAATACATAAATCAAATTTTTTTCTTCCTATTCTTTTTCTTAAGAGAGATAATGAACTCATTGAACAATTTTTTAATTCAATATTTGGTTCTTGAATACAAGTTGAAAAAATTTCTATAATAATATTTGTTGCTTTTTCTAAATCATAATAATATGTTTTTCTCAAATTTATAAAAATAAATTCAGCAATATTATTTTTATATATTATACTTTTATCATTTATAAAATTTTTAATTGCAATTAAAAATGATGTTAAATCAAGAGTATTTTTCAATATTATTGTAAGTAAAATATTTATTTGATCATTCAACCGCTCTTTTTTTTCTTTGAATTTTTCTACTATTGATGGTAAAATTTCAGATATTAATTTTTTATATGATTCATTAGTATTTAATATTGGTGTTAATGAAATTAAAAATTCTAAACATGATGAATTTACTTTTAAATTTGGGAAATTTAAGAAATATTTAATATAAATTGATAGTAAATTGTAATTAACTACTATTTCTTTATGAATTGTTATAAATTTGATTAAATTATTAATATAATCACATTTTTCATCCCATTTTTTATTTTGGATTTTATTAAATTCTTCTTCTGATAATGGAAGTGTGTTTCGATTATCTTCATTGTAACTATTAAATTTGTTATTATTTAATAAGTTTTGTTCCATTATATTTTTTATCTAATATAATTAAAATTTATAAAATAAATAATAATTAAAAAATAAATTTAAATATAAAAGATAAAGTGATTTATTTGTTAATTTTTTTTTAGTAATTATTAAACACTTTTTAATAATTTTAAAATATTTCTTTTTATTTTTTTGAATTTTATTCACATTAGTTAATAAGTATAATTAATTAATATTAATGTTTTTTTTTTATATTTAAATTATCCAAAAAAAATAAATAAAATATTTAAGTAGTGTCCAAAAATTAAATATATTAAATAAATTTATGTTAAATATAAAAAAATATAAAAAGACTATAACTCTAATGAAAAAAAAATTTTGAATAAAATGAAATAATGAATAACTATTAATATTAATTCAAATTTACTTTATATCTTTTCAAATATAATCTCATCTAAATTTTCAAAACTAAATTTTATTTTTTTTTTATTTAAATAGTGTCCAAAAAAATAAATAAATAATCAAAAAAAAAAGAAATGTTAAATTCTCAAGAATCAACAGAGCAAATAGATAAAGAGATAAACATTACAAATAGTGAATGGTATACAAAAGACAAAATAACAGGAGAAATATTATTTCTCCAAAAGGGAGTTTTATATTCAAAATTCCCAAATCAACCAATAACTCAAATATTAAATTTATATGAAAATCCATATAAAAATAAACAAAATAAACAAAAAGAAAATAAAGACCAAATTAAAAAGAATGAAATACAAAATCATTCAATAATGGCAAAATTTTCAACAGTATTAAGTTCAAAAAATATTCAAATTTTTGGAGGAGGGTCAATCGCTACATTAAATAGTGACGAATATAATGATGAATATGTAGTAGTATCAAATTTAATACCAAAAGGAATAGTATATATAGAATTAATTTGTCCAATTTCTTGTACTAATTTATCTTTTGGTATGTGTTCAAAAAATGATATTGAAAATGGAAGTGTTAATAAAAAAACAGTTAAATCTTTTAGAAATTCTTCTAGAAGAAAAGTTATTTTACATATTAATTATCATAATTATGAAGTTTCTTTTTATTTAAATGGAGAGTTAAATGAAAAAACTTTGAAATTTAAAGAAGATGCTATTTATCCTTGTATTTTTATTGAAAAAAATAATACTTCTGTTATTTTAAATCCTTATATTCAATATATTTTTTCTAGATATAAAAATGATATATTGAAAAAAATGTTAATTTTTACTACTGATCCTTCTAAAGAAATTGTTGTTGGGAATAGTGAAGGATTGTTAAATTATTTTAATAATTCTTTTAATAAGAAAATTGAAATTAAACATATTTTAGGAGGTGATGTTAATGAAAAAGGAGTTCTTAATAATTTTTTCTTTGTTAAATTTAAAGATAAAAAAAATATATTTGATTTAAAAAGTAAATTTTCTTTAATTTGTACAAATCAAGATTTATCATTTATTGATTATTCAAATAATAAGGAAATATCTAAAAAATTATTAATTTACTTTGATTTATCATTTATTCATAAAAAATTATATTTATCAAGTTTAAATTATAAATTTCAACCTGATGAAAATAATATAAAGGAAAGAGCAATAAAATTTATGATTGATAATTTTAAAAAAATTAATTTCTTAGTTGATTTTTCAGTTGAAACTGCAGTTCAAATACAAAATAGTTATATTAATACAAATAAAGAAGATATTTTTGATTTTATGAAAACAATAAAAGGAACTTTTAAAAAAGAAAAAAGTGATTATAATATAAATTATTTACCTCAAAATGATTCTATTTTAGTTATAAAAGAAAACAAATTAAAAATTATTAAAAGAGATAATAATGGAAAATTTAATTATATTAATTTTAAAGAAATAAATGAAGAAAAAGATAAAAATATTATTCTAATAAAATATGATGATTTAAAATTTTTCACTCAAAAATTTGAATTTGAAAAATTTTTATGTAATTCACCTTCACAATCAAAATTTGTTTATGTTAGAAATTTTTTTGATAGTTTATTACATTCAAAAAAAGTAGGAAACAATTATATTTTATTACCAATTTACAGTGGAATATTATTCTTTACAATGGTAGCAGATTACTTAAATACAAAATCAATAATAACAAAAAAACAACAACAATTAGAGAATTTAGTAAAAGAAAAAAAAGATAAAGATAAAGATAATAAAGAAATAAAAGAAAAAGAAAATAAACCATTAAAAGATAAATTACTTCAAGAAGCAAAAGATAATAAACAATTATATGAAGAATTACCATTTTCTTTAAATTATGATGCAGAAAGTATAAGTAAAGATGAAGAATCAGATTCATCAATTTCATATGAACAATATAGTGATTATTTAATTAATGATCCATTAGAATTTTCAAGAATGAGATTTATTATTAATAGTATAATTACCCAATTATCAATAAAATATCCAAATGAAAAAATTATTACTGAACATAATTTATATAGTTCATTTCATAATTTGGCTTCTTTTATAAATTATCCTTTTTTTAAAAATCAAAATATAACTCAATTAAGTGATAAAGGTTTTTATTGTGAAAATTCTTTTACAAATGAACTTAAATTATTTGGATATGAGGAAAGATTAATTAATACTGATACTTTTGTAAATGAGGAAAAAATAGAAAAATATATTAATGAAAATTTCCCATCATATATGGCAAATTCACCTTTAATAAAATATTATCCAGTAATCCCTTCTACATATTCAATTAATAATATGAATTATACAATTGAGAGTAATGATCCTAATTATAAAATTGATTTATATTCATTTAATAAATCATATCCTTTATTAGTTACTTGTTCAAATAATGGTGATGTTAATATTTATAATTATAAATTAGGTTTAATTAAATTAGGAGGATTTAACATTTTACAAGGAATTCAAAAAATTGATAATTATTCTCAAATAAGTGATATTTTTATATTAAATAATAATGGAGATAAAAATATAAAAAGTATATCATCACTTTTGGATTATAAATATAATTTAAATGTAAAAAAAGAAGGAGAATCAAAAATTGAATCTCATAATAATAATATAAAAGATGATAAAAAAGATTTTAAAATAAATCAAAAATTCTTTAATAATTTAACTCAAATGGGATTTTCAAAAACTTCATGTAAAAATGCATTAAAATTAAATGGAAATGATTTTGAAAAAGCATTAGAATATTTATTAGAACATGGAAATCAAGAAGAACCAGAAGAAATAAAAGAAAAATCTGATATTATTATTGGAAAATGGCAATGTTCAATTTGTACTTATGTGAATGAAAATGGAACTAAAATATGTGAAATGTGTGAAAATTCTATTCCAAAAGAAAAATTAAAAGAATTTGAAGAAAAATCAAAAAAAGAAAAAAAAGAAGAAAAGAAAGAAGAAAAAAAAGAAGAAAAAGAAATAGATAAAAAAAGTGAATTATTAGATGAAAATAAAATTAATTTTCTTTTTAAAGATGTTTTAATTAAAAATGTTCATATTTGTTATAATTCTTGTTCAAATGAACCTTTTGCTCCTTTTATTTTAATTGCTGTTTTATTTGATTATAATGATAATAGATTAATAATTGTTACTTATAAATTAATGATTAATTTTTTAATTCCTAAAGATTTTATTCATTTTGAAAAAAATTCTTTTCTAAATAATATTAATCAAAAACAATTTTCTTCTCTTAAATTAGCAATGGAAAATTTAACTAATTGTTATTTTGATAATATTAATACTTTATACCCTTTATTTTTAGGAGAAAATAAAAATGCTTCTTATAATCATTTAATTCCAATTGAAGAAAAACATTTATCTATTCCTATTTTTTCTATTTATGATTCATATGTTTTTGATAATAAAAATGAAATTAAATTAAGTATTTTAACTGAAATTGTACCTGGTAAAAATAAAATATTGAATTTTAATATTAAAAATAATGAAAAACATAATGATATAAGTAAAGATTCAATTATAATAGAAGAAATTGAAGATAAAGAAGAAATTGATATTAAAAAAGCATTTGAAGAAATTAATAAAGAAATTAATTTAAATGAAGTAAAAATTTTAAAAGATATTTTAAATATTTATCTAATTTCAAAAAAAGGTTATATTCATATTAATAATAATGATAAAATTAATTCAGTTAAATTTGAAAAAGAAATTTCCGAATTAAGACAAGTTATTCCTAAATTTAATAGTATTGATGAAATTGATACATTTGAAATTTATGATAATGATGGAAAAATTGATGATATAAATGTTAATAATAATTTAAATACAAATATTGAAAAGATTATTTCTTCTGAAGTCAATTTAATTGACATAGATAAAATTGATGTTAATACATTATCAGAAAATGAAATTACTTTATTATCAAAAATGTTAGATTTCCAAAGAGTAAATATAAATTTAACAAATAACCCAAATGATATAAAAGGATTAATAAAATCAGAAACAAACAATCCAAATGAATATAATAAAATATATTTTGACAACTGTACAAATAAAAAAACACTTCATTTATCAAATGAACAATTTATCCTATTATCAAATATAGACATATTACTTAATCCAAAATCAAAAATAGAAAATAACTCAAATAACAAATCAACAACAAAATTAATATTAAATCCAGTAGAAAATATCCCATTAACAATAGAAAGTTTTAATAAATTAAATGACTTTATTCCATTAACAATAGTAGATTTTAAAGGAGCTCAATCTCAAAATACAATAAATATAAGTAGTATATTATTTAATGATAATAGATTTATTTCAAATTATCCAAAACCAGAATATATTTTTAGTCATTTACAAAATAATCCAATGATAATTGATAATATTGTTGTATCTAGTGATGAATCACCAAAAAGTCTTGAAATACCTTTTGGTAAAGGATGCATTTTTTTAATTAATTCTTTAGAAAGTATCCCAATTGCTAAAGCAAAATATTCTTCTTTTAAAACAAATGATTTTAAAAAATTATTTCAAAATAAAGTTGATAATAATGAAGATTTTTATGAATATGATCCAGTTTGTTTTATTGATATGAAAAATAATTTAATGGTTAAAAGTAATGTTGTTAAAAAAAAAACTTGTAATTATATTTATTTTTTACCTACAAGTGGAAGAGATGATAATATGAATAAGTTTGATACTCAATTTATGAGTTTATTATTTTTTGGTGTTGAAGGGAAAGTTTTAGATGAAGAATCAATGATAATTGATGATAAAAAAAATTATATTAATGCAAATTTAGGTGAATATAAATTATTAAATGATATTAATGTAAATGTAAATGGATATAATGAAAGTAAACCAAATGAAATTTTCCCTATTGTTAAATTAGATAAAATTGAAATTAATAGTGTTATTGATAATAATGAAATTGGGACTCAATTTTTCTTTAGTAAAAATACTGTTAATAATGAAACTTATAAAAATAAAAATATTAATGTAATTGATATTGAAATTAATTCTAAAAATGATAAATTTGATATTATTGGTGTTTCTTGTAGTTTTATTTCTTTTAAAAATATTGAAAAAAATACTTTAATGATGAATAATGAAGAAATTAAAAATTCAATTTTTATTAATAATAATTTCCATAATTTAATTCTTGATACTGAAAAATTTAATAAATTCAATTTATTACTTAGTTCATATATTAGTAATATTGAAATATCAGTTTCAAAAAGAATTGCAATATTACAATATTTAAAATATTTATTTAATAAACTACCAGGAATTAATAATGAAGTATTATCAAAAATTGATTATTTCTCATTAATAAAAAATAATTTAATACAAAATTCAAATAGTAATTTATCATCACTTTCATTTAATTTCTTAAGATCAGCAATAGAAAATCCAAATTCAAAAACAATAATTGAAACAGCACTTGATAATATTTTATCAAATATTTCTACAATATCATATACATGTGAAGGATTAAATTATTTATTTAGTATTATTAAATTATATAATATTGAAAAAGGGAAATTTACTCAAAGAGCAATTGATATTATTGAGAAAAGTATGCAAATAATTAAAGAACAAAAATTTCAAAATAATGAACAAATATTCATTAATAGTCATTTAATGAAAAATGAGTATCCTTTTGATTTTTATAAATTTAATGAAACTTCAAATTTAGAATCACAAAATGAAGAAAATGCAAATAAAGAAGATTTAAAAAATACATTATCATATATTTCTTCAAATACAATAATTAATGATTCAATGAATATTTTAATTGATATGGGTTCAGTAAATACAATAGAAAAAATAAAATTAGATTTTAGTCAAAATGAATCATCAATACTATTAAATAATTTAAATGCTTATAATTTTAGAATAAATATTTTTGCTGATAATTCAATTGATGATGAATTACAATTAAAATCATTTAAATATTATTATGATCATGTTTGGAAACAATTAACAAAAGATTTTTCTATAAATCAAAATAAAAATGATGATAAGAAACAAAGTAATAGTAAAATGTTTGGTAATAATAATTTCCGTTCATTAATATTTAATTTTGAAAAAAATGAAAATGAATTTACTTGTAGATACATTAATATAATTATATCAATTAATGATAGTACAAATGAATTAAAAAATTTCCCTTCTTTAAAATTAATACCAATAATTTATGGTCAAGTTACTTCTAATAAATTATATGAATATAAAAAAATTACTGAATTATTTGAATTAAATCATATTAAATTTGATAAAAAAGAAAATTTAAATGGAGATTATAAAAAAATAAAAGGTTATATTAAAGATTCAAAAAAATATTCAATTATATTCTATGGACAAAATAATCAAAATGAATTTCAAAAGAAAAATGATAATATTAAAGATAATTTAGGTGTTTTAAAATCAAAATATGAATTAGATATAAATGAAAATGATGAATGTATTAAAATAAATGTTAAAAATATTGTTACTAAACAAGTACAAGATATTCAAAAACATAAAGAACAAATAATTATAGAAATAAATAGAGTGAATAAAATTCAAAGAGATATGAATAAGTTAAATTTATCTATTAATCTTAATCAAAGTTTGAGTTTAAATTTGGAAATTATTAAATTTATGTTAAATGAAATTAATATTTTAAATGCTAATAATATTACTATTGAAAATAGTTTTATTGAAGATTTAATTATTATTTCTTTATTTAATGAAAGTGCAAATGAAGAATTAAATAAAGAAGTTTATTCATTTACAAAAAAGAGATTTTTCATTGAAGAAAATAAAGAAAATGTAAATAAGATTTTTAGTAGATTAGTTGAATTATATTTAAATAAAGAAAATGTTTATTTGAATGCTTTAACAATAATAAATATATTTAATCAATTAAATTTAGACAATGAATTATTTATAAATGAATTTAAAAAATGTTTTTCAGATGAAGAATATAATAATTGGAATAAGGAAAATTTCAAAAATATTTTTTATAAAATATCAATATTAACAGTAATTTTAATAACAAAATTAAAAAATTCAATTAAACTTCCAATTACAATATCAGAATATATAAATATTTTCATTGAAATAACAAATAAATTAATTAATAATGAAACAATAAAAATATCACCTGAGATGAGTAGTCTTCTTTTAGCTCAAATATTAAATTTAACTCATGAATTTGTAAAAAATACAAAAGATGATAAAAAGAAAGAAATATCAATGGATGAATTTATTAAATTTTTATTTGAAACTTTATCAAAATTATGGGATAAAGAAATAATAAAAGATAAATTATCTAAAATTATTGATTTAGTAATTGATCCATATGATTTATTGAATGATAAAGTTAAAAAAGAAGAAAAAAATAAAATTTTAATTCATAATTTTGATAAAACTGTAGTTACAGTTCAAAAAAAAACATTAGAATTCATTCAACAAATGAATCATTCTAAATTTAATGATGAAGAAGAAGAAAAATTTGATTATATTTTGAATTTATTAAATAATTGTTATACAATAAATTCATTAAATTTAGAAGTAAATCCAGAAATAGAAGCATTAATTAAAAAGAATAATAATGAAATTATAGAGAATTTCATATCAATTGCAGTTAAATTTGATAAATCATCAAAAATTGGTTTTAGTAATGTAAATTCTTTTTGGAAATATTTAACAGATATTTTAGAAAGAGGAAATTTAGAAATGATGTTTTTTAATAATAATTTTAAAAAATTAATAGTTGATTCATTTCTCAAATTAGATTATAGTTTACAAGAATTATTATATTCAAAATTTACAAATGTATTTTTTATTTTATATAAACAAGAAAATGAAACTCTTAATGAAAATATGTTTTATCAAATTATGGAAGTTTTTGTTGCAATAATTAAAACATGTGCAAATCAAAAAAATGAAGGTTGTTTAATGGATTTTATACATATATTAACAGAAATATTATTTTATGGTAATTATGCAACAATTCATAAACAATCAGAATTACATTTAAAAAGTATTAATTTAGATATAGAAAAAAATAAACAACATTTATCAATTTTAAAAGAATTATATATTGAAATTGGAAAATTTCTTCTATTACATTTAAATTATTCTTCTTTTGGAGGAGCAGTTTCAGGAAATAAAATTTTATATAAGAGAATAATCGCAATTGAAAATTTATTAATAATAATAAATTCATTTTCAAATAGATTATTTATTAATTTAACAAAAGAAGAAATTGAAGAAGAAGAATTTAAAAAATCTTTAAGGAATTATTTAATTTATTTAATATTTAATATTCATAAAGAAAAAACAAATTGTTCTCCTATTGTAAGATCTGTTATTAAATGTTGGAATTCTGTTGAAAATATTGTTGATAATTATACTCAAAGAAAAGAATTAATTGAATTTTGCTTAGTTGAAATTATGAAAATTGTAAGAAAAATTGATGAAAATGTTATTAATGGTATTAAAAATGAAAAAATGAGTTTAAAATATGGAATTAGAACAATTGATAAAACTTTTAAAACTTTAAAAAATTTATTAGGTAAATTTTTAATTGATGATACAATAACAAAATATTTTGCATTTGAATTACAAGGATTTAAATTTTTCATTGATAGAATTATAAGTCATAGACAAGAAAAAATAGATTCAAATAATAAAAAACACAATGAATATGAAAATGATAATGAATTATTTATAAATGACTTAAATGAAGATTTATTAAAATCACTTAATGACTTATATAATACATCAGATAAAAAAGAAGATGATAAAAATCAACCTAATTCAAATTTATCAAAAGATAATAAATATTCAAAAATTTACAATCCATTAATTTTACCAATTGTAAGTAAAAATAATATAAAAGATGATAAAAAACAAAATGATAAATTAACATCAGATTTATCTAAATTTAAATTAGAAGAATTTGCCTCACCTGGTAAAATAGAATTATTAGAAGGAGATCCTAAATTTAAATTAACAGTACAAAGTAATTATAATTGGAGTAATAAAAAATTACCATCAACAGGTCAAATTTATTCAAGAGAACTTAAAAAAGAAAATTTTTATGAAGAATCATTTATTTTTAAATTAGTAGATTTAATAGAAGTAAAAGAAATTTTAATAACATTTAATCATTATAATTCATTAAGTACAGATAAAATTTTTGGTGATGTACCAATTGTTTATTTAGAAGTAGGTAAAACTTTAAATAAATTTGAAATTTGTATTCAATTAGATAGAATTTATGATGCTGCTTATTATGAAAAAGGAATCACTGCTTTTGGTTTTAATTTCTTTAGTAACAAACCAGATATGTTAAAAGATGATGAAAATTATATTGATAATTTTATTGAACAATTAGTTAGATGTCAAGGAAAATATTTTAAATTTATTGTAAGGAGACCTATTATATTATCTACTAAAAATTCATATAGTCAAAAAATTGATAATGGAATGTGTTCAATTCCTATTAATTGTGTTTCTATTATTGGAGAAAAATTAATTGATAATGGGAAAGTATTAGAATATATTCAAGAAAAAGAAAAAAATATTTCTATTACTATTATAAGTAAAATTTTCACTACTGAATTTATTGATACTTTAAAACATATTGCAAAAGATAAAGCATTTATAGAAAATATTAAACAAATTTATAATTCTTTTGAACCTTATATTTCTAAACATGCTAATATTTTAAGTAGAATTTTAATTAATGTGTCTAAATATAATTTTGAATTAGGTGAATGGTTATTAAATAGATTATTAAATGTTGAAAATAGTGAAATTCATGCTAAATTAGCTGTTGAAATTACACAAAATAGTCAAGAATATGTTAATGAAAGAATTAATAAATTTATTAATTTTATTCTTAATGAAGTTAAAAAATCTTATAATAAAGGTAATGAAAAAAAATTATTAAATATTTCTAATTTTATGAAATATTTCAGTTTATCACTTAATGGTTTATTACTTTCTCCTTTTCATAATGAAATTAAATTAAATTTCAGTTTTGAAGATTTGAGAAATATTATTTTTAATATTCATAAATTTTCATCAATTAAAAAAGAAATATTATCATTTATTTCAATATTATTGATTCCAAATAAAAAATTAAAATTAAATGAAGATAGTATTGATACAAGTAAATTATTCCAACCTGAAAATGCTTTAAAAATTTTAAATGATTTATTTGAAAAAGATTACATTTATGATTATTTAGAAATAATATCTTATTTAGTATGTAATAATAAGGAATTTGAAAATATATTTATCAATAATAATTTTGCAAAATTATATTGTGAAATGTTTATTAATGAAGTAAATTCTGGAATAAGAGGTAAAAATATGTTATATTTAATGAATATGTTAAAAAATATGAGTTTTAGTGAAAATTTTGTTAAATTAGTTAGAGAAAATAATTATGATTTTAAAATTTTTGATAGTGTAAAAAATAAAAAAGAAAAAAGTGATACAATTTTAATAAATAATAATTTATATTTCATGAATGATATAGTAATATTTTTAAAAAATTGTGTGAGTGATTATCCAGAATGTCATAAAAAACTAGCAGAAATATTAATAAAAGATTTAGAATTATTTAGACAAAAAAATGATAAAAATTACGTTACTAATTTATTAATTCCTTTATTAAAAATAGAAAAAACAACAAATGTATGTATACATCCAATAGATTCAAATGTTAAAAATATTTATTCATCATATTGTAATTTAGAATCAAGTAATAATTCTCCAAATGATGAAGTGATAGATTCAAATAATAATATTAAAGATAAAAAATCAATGGATAATTTATTTAAAAACGAACCAAAATTACTATCATCATTTTTTTATAATGAAGAATCATCAAAGAAAATAACACAAGAAGAAAAAAAAAAATCAATATTAATTGATAGTGAATTAAATAATGATATACAAAATTTATTTTCTTATTTATTTACATCATTTGAATATCAACCAGGTAAAAAATTTAAAAAATACAATTTTAAAAAAGTTTTTACATCAAAGTATTTAGATTCAAAAAAAATAAAAGAACAATTATTACAAAATGTATGTAATCAAGGACCATTTTTATTGATAATGTATCCTCAATCAATAGAATCAATATTCTTAGATAAAAAACCAATAACATTCTTTTTTTATAATGGATTATTCCCAAATCTTCCTTCAAATCAAATTAATTTAAATGATAATAATATTGTTTTAATTCCAAATCAAGAAAATTTCATTTGTCAAATTATAAATAAAAAATATTTAACAGCTTCTTTAAAACCAGAATTAGATTTTTCAGGAAAAGAATATGAATTAGGTGCTTTAAATATTGATGGTGATGGTTATTGTTTTAATATTTTAGATATTATAAATTTAAATTTTATTGAAAATGGTTCATCTAATATTAATCCATATATTGATAATATTAATATTGATAAAAGTTTTGAAATGGATAATTTTTTAGATACAAATATTAAATTTTTTGAAATTTATATTGGAAATGTTGTTGTTGATGATAAAAAGAAACAAAGTGGAATTACTTCAAATATAAGTAAAATTATTCCTATTAAATATATAAATGAAACTGGTAATTTGAATTTAAATATTGTTAAAAAAAATAAATATTATAATTCTAATCATCCTATTTCAACTGTTAGAGATAATCCAATTTTTGAATTTCCATCAAATATTCCTTTTAAAAGAATTAAAGATATGATTGTTTCAGAACAAATTCCATTTAAAAATTTATTAAATAATAAGGAAATACCTAATGATGAAATAATAGAAAAAATAGAAAAATATTCCGATTCAAATAATATAACAGATATATATTATGAAGTATCCTCATTAAGAAATTTAAAATTAGATTCAAATAATTTAAATTCAATAAAAGATGAAAGAGAATCAAAAATTGATTATGAATTAATGGATTATTCACCAAATTTACCAATATTAAAAGAATTTGAAAAATTACAAGGAATAAAAAATATAATAAGTGTATCAAAATCAACTGTTAAAAAATGGACAAATAAAGAAGCAATTGAATTTTGGATTAAATGGACAAATGATTTAGAAATTTTCTGTCAACTTCCATCATTTTTTGCAGCTATAATAAGTCATAAACAATGTTCTTCAATTTTATTTAATTTACTTTGTGGTTTTTATGATAATGAAAATAGTGCTAAAAAAGAAGGACATGATGTATCAAAATATATTTTTGAAATATTAGATCATATATTTTCAAAAAATCACTCTGGTGAATTGAGAAAAATTGCAATTGAAAAAGGAATTTTTAATTCTATAATTGAAAGATTAGAATTATTAACTCATGAGAAACCAAGAAAATTTTCTCCTGGAGAAGAAAAAGAAGAAGTAAATAAAAAAAATGAAGAAAATAAAAAGAAAGAAAATACAAATACAACTGGGAAAAAAATAAGTAAAAAAGGAGTTGGATATGGTAGTGATCAAACTGGTGATAATAAAACATGGGATGTAACACAATATTTAGCAGGTAAAAAGAGTAATTCATTACAAATTGCAAGTATAATAAAATTACTTACTGATTTCTTTGATACGAATGATTTGGTAATTGATGATAAGATATTAAAAGTATTTTTAGAAAGTTCAATTATTCCTTGTTTAGAAAGTGCTTATCGAGGAGGAACTTTATTAGAACTTGCAAAAGAAGCTCAATTATATTATGCTTATTTAGATTTGACTATTAAATTATCAAAAAATCCATTATTAATTCCTTTATTATTAGATATTTCTAAAGATTATAAACCAGTTCAAACTCAAAGTGTTTATACTTTATTAAGTTTATTAAATGATGGTACTAAAATATTTGCAAATGCATTAAAACATGAAAGTGCTGAAACTGGTAAAACAAAATCAACAGAAGAACAATTAGCAAATGAAATAATGCGAACTTTTGATATAGTAACCACACATATAAAATCATATCAAATTCATTTAGATAATAAAAAAAACTATTCAGAAATATTAAAACTTCCAGTAGAAAAATCTTACCCATTACTTTTAAGAGAATTAGCTTTTGATTATATGAAAATGAAAAATAGTTCAGGTAAATTAGAACATTTCTATGCTAATAACGTATCATCAAATCCAACAGCAGCAAAAGCAATTAGACTAGCACAAGAATTTGCAGATTTACCACGTTCTCTTCCTATAGAAAGTACAAATTCAATTTATGTAAGAGTTGATAAAGATAATATGGATTTTATGAAAGTTTTAATTATGGGTAGTGAAGGTACACCATATAGTAATGGAGCATTTCAATTTGATGTATTTTTTGATAGTCAATATCCTAATTTACCACCGAAAGTTACTATAATGACAACTGGGAATGGTACAACGAGATTTAATCCTAATTTATACTCAAATGGAAAAGTATGTCTTTCACTTCTTGGAACTTGGAGAGGACAATCAACTGAAAATTGGGATCCTAAAATTTCGACTTTATTACAAGTTTTAATATCAATTCAAGGAATTATTATGAGTGATTTAGTATATTTTAATGAACCTAGTTGTGAAGGTGAAATGGGTACTCCACAAGGTGAAGCTAAGAATGAAGCTTATTCTAATATTGTTAGATATTCTAATATTAAATGGGCTATGATTGAACAAATTAAAAAACCTTCTCCTGGATTTGAAGAAGTTATTAAAAGACATTTTTATTTGAAAAAAGAACAAATATTAAAAGAAGTTAGAGGATGGATTGAAAGAAGTAAAACTGCAGAAGCAAAATATTCATCTTTTAGTTTGGAACATAATTCAAATTTAGCTACAAAAATGAGTAAACCTGGAGCTTATACTCAAATGATTACTGAAATTTATTATGAATTAGAAAAGACTTTAAAATCACTTCCTTTACCAATTGATTTAATGAAAAAAACTGAAGATGAAGAATATGAAAAAAAGAAAAAAATAGAAAAAATTACTTTTGAGAATATTGATAATGTTGATATGGCTTATGATTCAAAAGATAAAGAAAATAAAAAATTAGAAAATAAAGAATTAAATTTAAATGATGATGCTGTTAAAGATAGATGGAGTAGATATATTGGAGCAATGGGAATGGAAGCTGTTCAAAGACAAGCTAATTCATCTATTTTTTTAAGTGGAGCTGGTGGATTAGGAATTGAAATAGCTAAAAATTTAGTTTTAAGTGGTTGTAAAATGTTTGTTCTTAATGATACGAAATTAACTACTTATTATGATTTATCTTCTCAATTTTTCTTAAGTGAAAGTGATATTGGGAAAAATAGAGCTGAATCTTCAGTTAAAAAATTACAAGAATTAAATTATTATGTTAAAGTATTATCATCTAGAGAGAAATTAACTAATAATGAAAAAGATATTGATGCTATTTTAAATAAATTTGATGTTGTTATTTTAACTGAATGTAATAATGATATTATAATTGCTGTTGATAATTATTGTAGGAAAAGTAATAAAAAATTTATTTGTTGTGATATTTTCGGTTCTGTTGGGAGATTAATTAATGATTTTGGAAATGAATTTATTGTTAATGATAAAGATGGTGAAGATGAAAAGGAAGTTATGGTTAAAAATATTGAAATTACAAAAGATGATGAAGCTCTTGTTACTGTTTTAGATGGTACTAGACATGATTTTGTTGATGATGATATTGTTGAAGTTAATGAAGTTGTTGGTTTGGATGGTATTAATAAAAAGAAATTTAAAATTAAAGTTTTAACTCCTGCTACTTTTAATTTATTAGGTGATTTTAAAGAATTTAAAGATAAAAAATATGAAAGAAATGGTATTTGTAGACAAGTTAAACAACAAAAAAAAATTAATTTCACACCTGTTGAAACATTAATTAATATAAATTCAAATAATTATGAAACAATAACTGAAAAATATACAGATCCAAATATGTTAATATCTGATTTTACAAAAATGAAAAATGGTCCTTTAATAAATTTAACAATGACAACAATAAATAATATAAAAAATCTCTATGGAGAACAAATAAGTCCATGGTCACTTAAATTTTCTGATTTTGTAATAAATTCAATGAAAAAAAACAAAACAAAACCATTTACAGATGATGAATTAAAATCAATATATTTCATATCATTTACACATATGGTACAATTTCCCCCTCTTTGTGCATATTTTGGTGGATTTGCATCACAAGAAGCAATAAAAGCAATAACAAATAAATATACTCCAGTAAATCAAATGATGTTTTATGATTTATTAGAATTATCACCTGATATTGATATAAAAACAGAAAATATAGAAAAAAGTATAAAACAATTTAATTATGAACCTAAAAATAATCGAACAGATGGTTTACAATTAATATTAGGGAAAGATACTTTAGAAAAATTATTAAATATGAAAATCTTAGTTGTAGGTGCAGGTGCGATTGGATGTGAATTATTGAAAAATTTCTCAATGTTAAATTTAGGAACAGGTGAAAATGGTTCAATATTTGTAACAGATCCAGATATAATAGAAGTAAGTAATTTAAATCGTCAATTCCTCTTTAGAGAAAAGCATTTACGTCTCCCAAAAAGTTCAACAGCAGCAGCTGCAGTAATTCAAATGAATCCCTTATTAAAAAATCATATATTTGCAAAAATAGATAAATTATGTGAAGAAACAGAAAATATATTTTCAGATACATTCTTCTCATCATTATCTTTAGTAGCAAATGCTCTTGATAATGTTAATGCAAGACGATATGTAGATTCTCGTTGTGTATCATCACGTAAACCTTTATTAGAAAGTGGTACACTTGGTCCTAAAGGACATGTTCAAGTTATTATACCATTTAAAACTGAAAGTTATTCTTCTCAAAATGATCCTGAAGTTAGTAATGATATTCCACAATGTACACTTAAAATGTTCCCTGAAGAAGCTATTCATTGTGTTGAATGGGCAAGAGATCAATTTGGTAAAATTTTCACTCAATTACCTAAAACAATTAATAAAATTATTGAGGAAGTTAAAGGAGGGAATGTATCATTTGATGAGATTAAATTAGTAAAAAAGACTTTGAAATGGATTAAAAAAAGACCAATAAATTTTGATGATTGTTTAAAAATTGCAAGAGAGAAATTTAATAAAGTTTTCGTTAATAATATTAAACAATTAATGTGTGCCTATCCAATAGATAAAAAAGATAAAAGTGGAAAATTATTCTGGTCTCTACCTAAAAGACCTCCAATAATTGATGAATTTAAAATAGATGATCAATTATGTATAGATTTCATAAGTGCATATTCATGTTTAATGGCAAATATGTTTGGTATTAAAATCCCTTATGATAAACCAAGAGATAAACAAAGTAAAATTGATATGTGTTCCAAAGTAAAAGATATTAAAGTAGAAGAATTTAAACCAAATGAAGAAAAATTAAAAGAAATAGAAAAAGAAGTTGAAGAATCAGAAAATAAAAAAACAACAGAAGAAAAAAAAGATGAAAACCAAAATGAAAAAAATGAAATATTAACATCAGACAAAGATGAATTCCTAACAAAAGAACTAAAAGAAATAATACAAAAAAAAGATTTTTCCTTAAAATTAAACCCAACAGAATTTGAAAAAGACAATGACTCAAATTTCCATATAGACATAATATATTCAATGAGTGCATTAAGATGTAAAAATTATAAATTAGAAATAATGGATTGGATGACAGTAAAAATAAAAGCAGGTAGAATAATACCAGCTTTAGCAACAACAACATCATCAATAGCAGCACTTCAATCAATAGAATTAGTAAAAATAGCAAAAGATGTAAAATTTGAAAATTATAGAAATTCATTTTTAAATTTAGCAATTCCATATTTACAAAGTGCAGAACCTGGAATTTGTAAAAAAAATATTATTCATGAAGGTTTAAGTTCAACTTTATGGGATAGATGGGAAATTAATTTAGATAAAGATAAATGTAATATTAAATCACTTTTTAATATTTTAAAAACTAGATATTTACTTTCTCCTAGAGATATTTTTAAAGGGAAAAAAGCTATTTATTCTTATATGGGATATAAAGATAAAAAAGAATTAAATGAAGAAATTGTTAATAAGGATTTAAAAGAATTGTTAGGTGTTAGTAAGAGTGATGAGAGTTATTGTGATTTGATGATTACTTTTACTAAGAATGATAATGATGATATTTATTTGAAGGATATTCCTATTGTTAGAGTTTATTTTCAGAAATAATGGTTTTTAAGTTAAATTGATTGTTTTTATATGAATATTTTTTTTTTTTGATGTTTAGTTTATTAATAAATTAAAATATATTTAATTTTGATTTTTTTTTTTTTTTTTTTGGGTTTTTTGTATTGGAAGATAGTTTTTTTATATTTTTTATGACTCTTTTTTTTTATTTCAATTGAGATTTTTTTTTATTATTAATGATTCATTTTTACTTTTGTTTTGGGACTCAAGTAAACTTAAATTTTTATAATGTTTAATTTGATAAAGTCTATTTCTTGTTTTTATTTTTTGATCATTTGAGTTTTTTAAAGATATTTTTCTTTCTGATATAGAAATTATATTATTTAATTTATTATTAATATTTGTTTTATCTTTGTTTAAAATTACTGATGATAAGTTTAAAACATTATTTCCTAAAATTTTTCTATTTAATTTTAAAATAAATTCTTTTTGTTTTTTGTCCAAATTATCAAAGGATTTATTTCTTAATTTAAATAAAAATTTTAAATGTTCATTTAAAAATGCTTTTCTTTTTTTTGATTTATTTTCATTTTTATTAATATTTAAATCATAAATTTTTTCCCATAAATCCAATTCCTTTTTTAAATTACTTATTTTAATATTAAAATCACTATAACCATATTCATTAAAAATTAATTCATCATTCAATCTTTCTCTTTCTCTAATAACTGCTAATTTACATTTTTTCTTTTTTAATTGTATAATTTTATTAGAATAATTTTTAATAAAATTAATATAAGATTTATTTTCTTTATTTAATCTAATCCAAATTCTATAATAAAATTTAAATAATTGGAATATATTTTTTATAAATGGAATATATTGAATTTTCAAATTAAGTTTAACAAATTTAAAATCTGGAATCTCAATAATATTTTTAATATTTGAAAACTGTTCTAAATTTATTTCATTATTTAAATTATAAATTAAATTTTGTATTTCATCATCTTCAGAATAATTTAACTTAATATTATTTTCTAATTGTTCACTTTCATTTTGAAAAATTAATCCATTAGTATTATTTAATTGAATATAACTATATTCATCATATGAATCATTTGATAATGTAATAATATCATTAATTAACATTGAATCTATTTCTATTGAATGTATATTTGATTTATTTAAAAATTTCATTTCTGCTTTATTATAAATATTTACTTTTCTATTAGAAGAATTATTTTTTTTCTGTGTATATTGAATAATCTGTTTTTTAAGAGTATTTTTATCAATATCCATTGAATAATTTATTCTTTTTTTTGTTTGAATAGATGTATATTTATCATAATTTTTTTTTATATTTCCATTATTTTTAACGAATTTACAATCAACCTTTAATTTTATTTCTGATGGTATATTTATTAATTTATTCTTAATATTATTTTTTGAACATTTTATTGTAATCCATTTTATTTCATTTGTAATATTTAATTTTCCTATTCCTATAAAATTTTTTCCTTGAAATAAACCAAATTTTATAAATGAATTTTCAGATTGGAATTTATAATTTTGTTTTGTTTTTATAGCTGAAAATAAATTAATTGATATATTAGAATTATTTCCTATTAAATTCATATGAAGATCACCTTTATATTGTACATTTTTTGATATGAAAGCTTTTAATTCTAAAAATTTTAGTTCGATCTCCATATTTTTTTCTATAATTTCAGAAAAAATTTCAAAATATTAAAATTAAAATTTAACTAATTTAAAAATAAAATTAATTTTATTAACTAAAGTCTAATAATAATTATTATTATTATTATTATTATTATTATCATTATTATTATTTTTATTATTATTATTATTATTATTATTATATTTTTTATACACATTAGATATTGTATTACCAACTTTAGATAAACCACCTTTTACAGCATTAATAATTCCTTTATTTTCTTCTTTACTAGCATAGTCATTATAAGTAGAATAAGCATTATACATAGTTTTATAATTTTCAATTTTTTGTTGATAATTATTATTATTAGATGGAATATTATAATATGCATTTTCAACATTTTCTTGACTTTCTTTTTCATTTCCATTTATTTTCCCTTTAATATAACCATAACCACTAACACTTTTTTCTTTAACATAATCATATCCAACAATACTTTTTTCCTTAATTTTACTTCCAATATTAATTAAACCACTTTTAATAGAATTAAAAGTAGATTGAATTTTATCTTCAGGTTCATAATTATTAAAAGGAATATAATTTGAATTATTTCCATTATTAATATTATTTAAATTTACACTATATTTCCTATTATTTCCATTAAATGAACTATAAAAAGATTCTACATTTTTTCCTTTCATTAAATTATCATATCTATATAAAGTTTGTTCCATATCATTTTTTATATTTGTCATATCATGACGAGCTTGATTATTATTCATCATTGTAAATTTTGTTATTAAATTATCCATTGATGATAAATTATCTGTTATTTCATTTATTCCTTCTTTTAATTTTGATGAATTATATGTATATTTTCCTTGGTCTATATATTGGTTATATAATTTTAATTTTTCATTCCATATTTTTTTTATTCTTTCAGGATCGTTTAATATGTCTCCTGAAAGGAAGTTCATATTGTTATTATTTAAATTTTTTTTATCTTCTCCATATGGGTTGTTTATTATTTCAAAATTATTTTTGTTTGAATTCCAATTTTTATTATTGGTGTTATTATTATTTTGTTCATATGTATATGGATTTCCAAATGAGTTGTTATTATTAAAGTTATTATTATTATTTCCAAATGAATTAAAGTTATTATTATTTCCAAATGAATTGAAGTTATTATTTCCAAAATTATTATTATTATTTCCAAAATTATTATTATTATTGTTTCCAAAATTATTATTATTGTTTCCAAAATTATTATTATTATTTTCAAATGGATTATTGTTGTTTCCAAAATTATTATTATTATTCCCAAAATTATTATTATTATTTCCAAAATTATTATTATTATTATTGTTTCCAAAAGGATTATTATTTTTTTCAAATTGATTTTTATTCTCAAAAGTATTATTATTATTAAAAAGATTTGTATTATTTTCATCATTAATATTCATTCCAAAAGTGACATTTTTCATAAAGTTATTATTATTCATAGATTGATTTTGATTTTCATTTAATTTTTCATTTTTAAATGTCAGTTCATTAGGATTAAATTCATTGATATCATTTATATTATTAATATCAACAAAATTATTATCATTATTCATTAAATTATTATTATTATTTTTCAAACTTTCAAATTCTCTTTTAAATTCATATTGATTAATATATTTATCATAAGTTTTCATTTTAAAATCACTTTGTGGAAAAACAATACCATTTTTTTTCAAAAAATCATATTTAACTTTAAAATTAGGACAATTAATATTTTCTTTATTTCCCCATTTCTGAATTAAAAATATAATTTTCATTTGAACTTGTACACTTGCTCCAGTACCTTTTCTTAAAGCAGAAAGAAAAGATTCTAAAAAGCTTTCTTGAGATATTAATTTAACAGTTTTTTCAGAACAGAAATCAACAATGAAATCAACAATATCAAGTAATAATTCATTATTTGAATTATTATCTAATTCATTTTGAATATTTTCAACAAAAGCAATTGTATCATCTTCTTTTTCAATATCTTTTAATAAATTTTTCCAATCATTTTCATTTCTTCCATCTGAATTAAGTAAATTTAAAAAACTAAAAATCGAATTTTGACAACTCATTTTTTAATATTATATAATTAAAAAAAAAATTTGTATAAAAAATAAAATAAACAACAAAAAAGTAATAAAAAAAAAATATATATATAATTTAAATTCCATTAAAAAAAAAAAATTAAAAATATAAACATAATTAATGTCAGATGACCCATATATAAACAAAGTAATATTTTCCAAATATCAAATTAAAAAAAAAATAGGAAAAGGTTCCTTTGGAATAGTTTATTCAGGTATAATAACATTAACAAATGAAAAAGTTGCAATAAAAATGGAAAAAAAAACAAAAAATAACAATGAAACATTAGAAACAGAAGCATATCGTTTAATATACTTACAACATGAAGGAATACCAAAAATTTATTGTTATGGAAATAATCAAACTCATAATATTTTAGTACAAGAATTATTAGGACGTTCCTTAGAAGAAATTTTTAATTCCTGTGGTAAAAAATTTTCCTTAAAAACAGTTTGTGTTTTAGGAATAGAAATGTTAAAAAGAATAAAATTTGTACATTCACGTCATCATATTCATAGAGATATTAAACCAGATAATTTTATGACTGGAATAAATGAAAATGATAATAAAATTTATATAATTGATTTTGGTTTAGCTAAAAAATATTATTCAACTTCTAAAAAAAAACATATTAAATTTTCAACTGGAAAATCTCTAACTGGCACAGCACGTTATTGTGCTCGTAATGCTCATAAAGGATTTGAACAAAGTAGAAGAGATGATATTGAAAGTATTGGTTATGTTTTAATGTATTTTTTAATTGGAAATTTACCTTGGCAAGGATTAAAAATTAAAGTTGGAGAAGATCAATTTAAAAAAATTGCTGATAAAAAAATTAATACTAGTTTTGAAGTTTTAACTAAAAATCAACCTGAAGAATTTTTAAAATATTTTCAACATTGTGATAAATTAAATTTTGAAGATGAACCTGATTATGATTATTTAATTGGGTTATTTCAAGAAATGATTAATTTATATTGTAATGATTGTTTTTATGATTTTGATTGGAAAAAAGATCATATTTGTTATATGTCTATTGAACAAGAAAAAAATAATTTTGAAAATTATAAAAGTGAACTTAATAAATCAAGAGATGTTAGTTTAATTGTTAATAATCATAATGATAAGGAAAATGATAAAGATAATGATGAAGATATTGAAGATAAAAATAATTTGAAACATAGTAAAGTTTTTATTCAAGATAATATTGAAGATATTGAATTTTATAGGAAAATTAATTCAAAAAAAAACAGTAATAAAAAAAAATATAGATCTAATAGTTCTTTAGTTAATAATAGGAATGTTCATAATGATAATTATTTAAATGATAATAATCGAGTTAATATTGGTAATAATTATGAATTAAAAAGAAATAATTTTACTATTGATGAAAATAATCTAATTAAAAAAAATGATTTTAATAAAATTAATACTAATCAAATTATGAGAAATCATTTAACTATTGATGAAAATAATTTTAATAAGACAAAAAAGTATAATTATCAAAGTGATTCTCCTACTTTATTACATAAATTAAAAGAAAACAAATTAAAAAAAAAATTGAATAGAAAACAATCTTCTGAAATAATTATTGAAGATAATAATGAGAAATATAGTAATAAATTAACATCAAGGAAAAATACAAAGATTATTGAAATTGAAATTGAAACATCTGGACAAAATAATGAAATTAGTTTAAAAGAAATTAAAATTGAAGAAGATAGAAATAAAGATGAAAATGATGTAAATAATCATAATAATGATAAAAAAAGTAATAATAATAATAATAATAAAATAAATAACAATAATATTAATACAATAAGTAACAATAACAGTAATACAATAAATAATAATAGTAATAATTTAAATAATACTAATATAAGTAACAATCATATTAAAAAAATAAATGATAATCAAAATACAGAAAATGATAAAAGTTATCTTTTTCCAAAAAAAAAACATAGAAATAAAAGTATGGATGATAAAATAGGTGAAATTCGGACTGATACAAAATGTAAATGTATAATTTTTTAACGAGTATATGGTAAAAATTATTAATTTATAAATATATATTTTCCTTAAAAAAATATAATGAAATATAAAAAATTTTTAATTCATTTTGAATTTTATTTTTTTTTCAAATATTATACCATTATAATACTTATTGTTATTAACGAAAAATTAATTCAAAAAAATAAATATTTATCATTATATAATTTATCCAAAAAAATTTATAATAGCAACAATAAAAATTATTATCATTCAATAAATTTTTCAAATTCATTAAAATTAGTTTTCAATTCACAAGTAAACAAATAATACATCCCATGTTTAATAGCTTTTATATAATCTTCAATTTTCCCATTTCCCTTTCTAACTTTATGTAACTAAAAAAAAATAAGAAAAAAAAAAAATTAAAAAAAAAATTAAAACTTACAATTTGTGCTCTTTGTAACATATACTTAAAATCTTTATCATCAGTTAAATCAATAGGTAAAAGTCCTCTATTATCTCTAATAAGAGGATCAGCAACTTCATATAATAAAATTTGAGTACTTTCAAAGCTTTCATTTTCAATTGAAACATGTAAAGGAGTTCTCCCAGCTTCATCTAAAGCATTAACATTACCTCCTTTAGAAATAATTTTTGATATGACTTGATATACATTTCTCTTTGCAGCCCAATGCAAAGGAGTTTGTTTAAAATTATCAAAGTCATATACTAAAAATGATTCATGATCTAAAATATAATTTATTATATTTATATCTTTATCTTTTATTGCACATATTAATCTAAATGTACCTTCATTTGAAAATGGTTTTATTGATTTTATTTCCATTTTGTAAAAATCATTTATTGATATTTTTAATTTTTTAAAATGAATTGCTGCTTTTATTAAAACTGTTTTATATTTTGATAATATTTTCTGTCTTTTTTCATATTCTTCTTTTTCTCTTTTATCATGTATTACTTTACTTACTTCTTTTTTTAATTTGAAATTTGTGTTTATTAATTTTTGTATCATTTCAATTAATTTTTTATCTTTTTGTAATTCAATTAAATCTTGAGTTGTTTGTAATTTTTCACTGAAATTTTCTTTTTTTATTAAATTAAACCAACTTGAATAACTTACTCCAATTTCTTTATTAATTGCATTAATATGTTTATTTAATATTTTTTTTTGATATCTTACAACTGGATAATATGCATTTCTTAATACTTCATCTGGAGTTTTTGATTGTTTAAAATTATATTCTTTTGGTAAAATATTTTTTACTATTTTTTTTGGTGCAATAATTGGATAAGTTATTGGTCCAATTATATTAGGATTATTTTTTCTTGATAATTCATTTATTTTATTTAATTCTCTTGATGTAATTCCTTTTTTAAATAAATTTATTATTTGTTTGTTTATACCTGGACATGATTTATTTTTAATTTTTAAATTTTCATCTTTATTTGTTAATTTTCTTTTTATTATATCAATTTCTGGGACAATTTTACCAAATGCAATTTTCTTTGGATGAAATAATTTTTTACTTGAATAAGTATAAAATGTTGATGTTGAACTTTGAATTAAAAATGATTGTCTTGTTATATTTTTTTGAGTTAAATTTAATTTAGTATCATTTGATAAATTTCCTTCTTCATTTGAAATATTATATTTATTTGAATTTTTTAATATTGGAACTGATGATGTTCTGTTATGCGTTGATGATGATAAATTCATTGAATCTTTTAAATTGAAATTACTATTTAATAATGAAGAATTTGTCCTAACTGTTGGATTACTTTTTAATATTTTTTCATATAACATTTTTTTAAAATTATTTTATTATTTTTACAATATTTAATAAAAATAAATAAGTTAAAAAAACTAATTTTAAATAAGGTAAATTATTATATTGATGTAATTAATAATTTGAATAAAAAAGGAAAAATAAATATTTATTTTATGAATTAAAAGAAACTAAAAATCAATAATATATTTAAAGTTTTAGACACAGTTTAATTTACAAATGATTGATAATAATAAAATATTAATTCAAAATGATTATTATAAAATTACAAAAATAAATTATATTTTTTCAATCTACTAAAAAAAAATTATTTTTAGTAAATATTTTTATAAATAATTAATAAATTTATTTTATAATAATAATTATATTGATGAATGAAAGAAAATTTATTTTTTTAATTCCCATATTTATATCACTATTGAATTTAATATCAACAGAATACACATCAATAAAATCCCTTCCAAATAAAAAAAAAGGATTTCAAAGTTTCTCATTAGGTTTATCTCAAAATTGTAAACCATTATATTACACTGACATAAATAATGACAAATAGTAAAATAAATAATTTTTTATATAACATAAAATAATAGTATTGACATAATAGCATCATGTAAAGAAGGAACAACATCAACAATATCATATTATATATATAATGAAGATAAAGGAAATTTTCAATTAGCAACAATTAATGGAACTGAATCAGTTTCTTTTGAAAATTCAGAAATAATAAATTTTATAGCAAATGATTTAAATTTCGATTCATATTTAGATTATATAATTACTTTAAAAGAAACAAAATCAAAAACTTATACAACATACATTTTTATATTTAATAATTCAACAATGAAATATGAGAAAAAATATATAATTGAAGATTCAGATATGAATATTTTTACAGGAGCAATTGGAAATGATAGGAAATTAAAAGTAATATTCTATGATAAAAAAGAAAAAAAAAGAAAAGTAATATCATTTGATATTTCTGGAAATCCTTTAATAAATGATTTTTCAAATTATATATCATCAAATACAAATATTTGTTCTGGTAATGAAAAATATAAAAATTATCCTTTTATTTCTCCTAATTCAAATGGTTTTGTTGATATTGATGGTGATTGTTTAAATGATATAATGATTTTATCATATGATAATTCATTAAAAAAAAATATTTTAGAAATATGGAAAGGTGTATATGAAAATAAAGAAATAAAATATTGTTTAACATTAACAAATGTATATGAATTAGATAATTCTTTAGGTTTACCTACTTTAGTTGATGTTGATAGAAATGCTTTAATTGATATTGTTTTTCCTATTAAAGAAAGTTCACCTCCGAAAATTTTAATTGCTTATAATATTATTGAAATGTCTTATACTTGGACTTCTGATTATTGTGATGATCATAAACCTATTTCTTTAAGTGAAAAAAGTACAATTAATAAAATTTTTGATGATATTGTTATTAATAGTAATAATAATAATGTTCATACTATTACTATTTATAATGATAATGATTATACTTTTTATAATGAAGATTATTTTCCTTTGTTTTTAAAATTTATTGATATTAATCAAGATTCTTATCCAGATTTTATTACAATATTAAAAAATAAAAAAACAAAAACAAATTTACCAATTGTATTTCTTAGTCAAAAAATATTATATGATGATAATTTCAAAGGAGAAATAAGAAGAACATATTCAAAAAGTGAAATATATTCATTTGAAGAATACACAAATATAATATCAGTATCATTTTTTGATTTTGGAGATAATGGAAAAATGGATTTATTATTCATAGATTCAAATATAAATTCAATAGGTTTATATAATCAAAATTTATATGATTCATACACAATGAAAAGTATATTATTATTTAATTCAAATTGTTTTTATTGTTATGAATTTGGTTCAACTCAAAGATTCATAACAACAAATATTGATGGAACAAGAAGAATGGATTTATCAATTCAATTTTCACAAAATACAATTTCTGCATTAAATTTACCTTTTGCTTATCTTGGTATTGGAAGAAGTAATAATTATATTGAAAATTTTCAAATTATTTCTGGGAATAAATATAAGAGTAGTGATAATGTTAAAACTTATACTCCAGTTATTCCTAATTCTCAATTAGTTATTTTTCATACTAATTCTGGGAAAGATAGTACTAGTTGGAAAGTTGATTTAGTTGTTAAACCTACTAAATATTTATATCAGTTGATTATTGTTATTATTCTTATGATTGCTTTTGGAACTTTTTTGGCTTCTTATTTAGAAATGAAAGAAAGAGAGGAAGATAATGAAGAAAATAAAGAAACTTTTGCTCCTTGGTTTGGTTAATATTTAAATTATATATTATTATTTTATAAATATGTTTTAAATTATAAAAAATTGAATTTATAATCTAATTTATTAATTTTATTAATAGAGAAAAAATATTTTTTTTATGAATTAAACTTAGATTTAATAATTATTAATATAATCATGATATTCAGATTATATTCTATTTTATAAAAATTGATATTAATAAATGTTAAGTGAAGGAAATTAAAAAAATAAAAATAATAAATATAAATATTATTTGAACAAAAAAATATTAAAATATATTTTAATAATAAATTTTTGAAGCGTATAATTACTAGTAAAAGCTAAATTATAATATATAGAAATACTTTTTAAAATATATTTTTCCCTAATAATAAATATTTATTATTTTTTTATATAAAAAAATTCATTCTTTTTTAGATTGTAAAATACCTAATATTACATTTTTAGATTCTTCAGAAAGATTATAATATTGCATTTTAGGATTAATTAATTCTTTTATAATTTCTTTTTCTAATCCAAATTCAATCATATTATCAGTTAAAGGAATTAATTGACCAAAAGCAATATTATCATAATTTATTAGTTCACTTGTTGCTGAGGTATAGGGAGTATTAGTAATAGTAGCATTAACTGATTCAGAAATACCAATTTGTATTGAATAAATAATAAAATCATCCCAAAATAATTTTGATTTAAATAAAGGATTATTCTTAATTTTACTTTGTAAAAAAATTTTTTTTTTATTATTAATAATATAAAAAGTTTGTGATAAAATAATACAATTTTTAGCACAATAATAATCAGAATCATCCATAACTTTATTAAGAATTGAATTAAATATTTCTCCAATTTGATTAAAATTTTCTTCTGGAATTAAAAAAATTCCTAAATCCCTTAATTCATTTAATTTTTCAATGAAAATTAACCTATTAAATTTACTTTCCATTAATTTATTAATTTGTTTTATTTCTTCTTTAGATGGTGACACCAGTTTAATATTTTTATTTCCAAAAGCAAAAATTTTATTTGATATTTGATTTGTAATTAATTTTTCTTTTTCAACTTCAAGAATATAATTAGGATTTTTGTAATTTAATTTTTGATATATTTTATTTGCAATTTCATAAATATCATTATCATCAAGTTCATTTTTTGATAAATCATTAAATAAATCAGAAGAAAAATTCTCTGTTTGATATTCTTTCAATAATTTCATTTTATATGGTTGAATTTTATATTTTTTAAAAGGTTTATTTATTTTTTTATTTTTTTCAATGATATTATTTAATTTATCTCCTAAATTTAATTCATTTAATTTTTTTATTTCTTTTTCTTGTGTTTCTTCATTAAAACACATTTTATAAGAATTTTTAATATTAATTAAAAAATTTCTTACTATATCTTTTATTAAATTTCCATTTGATATAATAATATATATTTTTGAATTTAAACAACTTTCAATACTTGATAAAAATGAATCTTCCATGTTTTTTATTGATTCTACAGATAATATATAGTTATTTTCTGCTATTTTCATTTCATCTAATGATTCATTTATTATTTCTTCTTGTTCTGCTATTAATTTTTTTACTAAAATTTCTTCATTTATTTTTTTTTGTTTAAGTTGTTTTTTTTTTTTTGTTAATCTAATTAATAAATTTTCTGATTCATTTGCTTTTATAAAAAAATCATTTTTATTTTTTTCAATAGTTTTATATTTAAGTTCTAAATCATTTTTTGAATCTAAATATTCAAAATTAACACTTTTGATGATTTTTTCATTTTCTTTAAAACTATTATTAAGTTTATTAATTAATTCAGTTAATAATTCAGTTAAAAAAAAATAAGATTCTATTTTTTCTTTTATTATCAAAGGAATATTTTTTGTTACTTTTATTATATCACTTATATCATCTTCTTTACTTATTTCATAATTTTGTAAATAATATCCATAATTCTTTTCAATTTGTTTTAATTGTTTTAAATATTCTTTTGTAGAATCATTAAATGCATTAAGATATTTAATTAGATTTATTTTAATTTCCATTATCCTATTATACAATTTTTCTACTTTTATTAAATTTTCTGTTTCGTTACATTGAATTTTCATTTTTTATTACATTATTATTTGAAAGATAAATAAAATATAAATTATTTAAATAAGAAAAATTCACTAATTTTTTTTTAAATTATGTCAACATATAAAAGTATATGTGCAATAGGAAAATTAAATATTGATTTAATTTTAACATTAAGAAAATCAGAAGCTGATTATTATGAATTTAAAATTTCGGATTATAATACTATTCAAGATTTAAAAAAATTATTTTATCCAAATGAAACAAATATTGAAAATAGTAAAGAAAATAAAATTGAAAATGAATTTGAAAAACCAAAAATAAATTATTTAGATTATATTTCCCTTACATCTGATGATAAATTTATTAATATGTTATTATTTATTAATAGAGCTTTTAAAGAAAAAGTTTTTGTTGAATTAGTTCTTTTAAATAAATTAGAATTTTCAGAAGAAAAAGAATTTATTAAATTTATAATAAGTCAAGTTTGTTCAAAAAATTATTTTTTTATTATTGAAAATAAAATATATAATATATCATCAAATTTAAATTTTAAAATTCAAATTTTAGAAGATGACACAGATAATATTATAGAAAGTAAAATTTTTCAATTATTTGAAAATAATGAAATGCCAGATGAGAATAAAGAAAATGAGAAAAATTTATATTATAAATTTCATTATAATTTTAATAAATGTAATTATTTTATATCTAATTTTGAAGATATGATGAATATTGAAAATGAAAGTCCATATGATATTGCATTATTTTATAAATTATTAATTTTAAATAATTCAAAATTAAAAATTATAACAAATATTTCAAAAAATTGTATTAATGAATCAAGTGAAACAGAATTAATAAATTCATTAAAAAAAATAATTGATTTATCAGATTTTATAATAAGTGATAAATTTACATTGAATAATTTTTATGAAATTTATTTTAGTATATTTAAAAATGAAAAAGAAGCAAATAAAATAAAAAAAAATATAAAACCAGGTTCAGATTATATTATATATGATAATGATAAAAAAAGAAAAAATATAGAGAGAATAACATTAATAATTGATAATTTTGAAAATATAAAAATATATAAACAAGAAGGTGTAAAAATGCAAATAACATATGATGAAGATTATATATGTAATGAAATATTAAAAGGTAATAAAGAAAGAAAAATGAAAATAATAAATGAAAATATTAATTATTTTATTTGTATTTTTGTAGGAGGTTTTTTATCAAGATATTTTCATGATAAAACATTTAAAACATGTATTAATGCAGGAATTTTATGTGTAAATAATATGATTGAAATAACAAAAAATAATATTGATTATATTACTGATTTAGATTTTTATAATGTTGTTGTTTCAACTAGAAAAAAGAAAAATAATAAAAGAGAAAGAAATAAATTATTATTTGAAATTAAAAAAAATAAAATAAAAGAAAATGGTTTTTATCTTGATTGTACTAATTTAAATAGTAATAAAAATGAAGAATATAATGCACTTTATGATGAAAATTGTCAAACTTTTTTAACAAATCCTTTAACAAAAATTCATTTACAAAAACAAGGATTTATAAATAGAAAAGGAGTAATATTAAAAGATCCTGATAAAATAGTTTTAATTAATCATATATCAACAAAAAGATTTTTAAGAACAACAAATTTAAATTTTAGATTTAAACCTTCATCTTTAAAAAAAACTAGAAATCAATTATCTCAAGGTAATTTTGATTATGATTATTTAAAAAATAATAATCAACATAAACGTTATAAATCAGAAGAAAGAGAAATTGAAAAATTAAAGGAAGGATTAAAAGATAATAAAAACAATAAAAAAAAAGGAAAATCTAAATTACCACCTATGTTAATTAGGAGTTATTTATTAAATAATATTCAATTTGAAAATGATTATAAAAAATATTTAAAAACAAGAAATACATTTTTTTCTCCTCCAAATATTGAAAATAAAAATAAAGAATATATGAAAAAAAAAGATTTTATGAAAATTCTAAAAAGATTTGAAATTAAAAGTAAGAATAGTAATAATAATTCCCAAAAATAATTTGTTTTAAATAATCAAAACAATTTTATATATTAATTATAAATATTTAATAATATTTTTTATGTAATATATTTAAAAAAGAATATATTTAAAAAAAATTATTTATTTTGATTTAGAGATTTTTAAACAATATTAAAAGAATTTCTTTGATAATGAAAACATTATTTAATTTTCTTTTACTAATCCAAATAAATACAATATTAAATTTAGACAACTCTTGTAAACCAGGAATTCATAGAATGTTTGTTATATTAAATGAAATAAATGATAATAAATATAGAATTGGATTATCAAAATTTAATTATCTATTTATTTTATTATCAACTCCAGATGAACCAACAGATATGCATATAATATTTAAAGGAAAATTTCCAGTAAATATTAATATTGATTTATATGAAGAATTAATTTATAATTTCATTCCAAAAAATCCATTTTGTTTAACTGATTTAATAAATGAAAGACAAGGAATAATTTTAGGTGATTTAATTGAAAATAAACAACAGAATTTAATATTAAATGGAATTTATATTGAAATTGAGGATATTATAATGAAACATCCTATTGATAATGAAGATTTAACAAATGAATTTTTTTTATTAAATAATTATAAACCTCCTTCTCAATATGTTTATTTATTGAAAAAAATTAATAAAAAAGGAAATCAATTTTTCCAAATTGTAAAAGTTGAAATGAAAGAAAGTCAATTGAATAATATTTATTGTAATAATGAAGATTATAATTCAAAATATAATTTAACAATTGGAACAATAATTGAAATAAAAAGTCAATATATTGATAATAATTATATAATGAAAGATGATTTTATTTATAATGGAGGTATAATACTTCCAATTTATAGAAATTTTATTTTAAATGATGTTCAAAATTTGGTTTGTCTTTTATATAAAGATAAAGAGTATAATGAACAATGTTTTACAGAATAAAAAATTAAAAAAAGTAATATTTAATCATATTGTTTTTTTAATTTAATATAAATTTTTATTAAAATAATTTACTTATATAAACTATAAATTATATAATTAAAGGTTTGTTTATTCTTTCAGAAGAATTACTTTTTTTATTTATAAAAAAAACACCATCTTTAAAAGAAAAAGACATTTTATTATCACCTTGATTTCTCATTCTAATTTTATTTTTTGAAGAAAAAGAAAAATTCCTTTCTTTATTAAATCTATTTGTTAATGAATTAAATTTTAATTTTTTATTTGAATTATTATTAAATGGTGTAGAAGGATGATAAATATTATTAATTAAAGTTTTATTTTTAGAATTTAATGTATTAGTATCATAATTATAATATTTTTTAGAATCATCAATTTTCAAACTTCCACTTCTAATATATTTATTTCTATCAATAAAAAATTCATTATTATTATATGTTCTTTCTAAACGAACTGTTGGACTATGAATTTTATTTCTTGGTAAATTATTTCTATAAATTTTTTTTTTTTCTTCTCTTTCTTTTTTTTCTTTTTTTAAAAATTCATTTAATTTAGCTTGTAATTCAATATCAAAAGTTAAATTTGTAACTGTTTTAATTTTTCCTCCTTTCATTGTTTTAAAAAATGAAGCATTTAAATTTCTTAAGTCATCAATTCTATAAAATATATTTTTTTTATCTTTATTTATTACTACATTTAATAAATTTGTATTTAATTCTTTTTTTTTAATTATTGGTTTTTCAATTGAATTTTCACTTTCTTCAATATCAATTTCCATATCACTATCTTCTAAATAAGAAGGAGAATTTGAAAATTTATTTAATTTAATTTGTTTTTTATTATTTTTATTATTAAAAAAAGATAATTTTAAATTTTTTTTCCCAAATATTTTACTTACATTGTAATTATATTTATTCTTTTTTTCTACTAAAGCATTTTCATATTTACTTAAAAATGAATTTAATTTCATATAATTTTGTTCTATAAAATTTTGTTTTAATTCTATATCTTTTTCAAATTCAAATTCTGGATTTTGTCTTTTATTTTCTTTAGAATGTGTTTTTTCTTTATTAATATAATATTGAATGAAATTTGAAAACATTTCTTTTTCTGTTATTCCTTCTTTTGGAAATTTCAAATTTTTTGTTAATAAATTAATTGATGATTTATTTTTTTTAATTTTTATTTCTTTTTTTCTATTTTCTTCTTTTAATTCAATTTGATTTAAACTTTCTTGTATAATATTAGAATAATAATTTATAGAATTTCTGTTTATTTCATTATTTTTTTTTCTTTCATCCATAATGATTATTGGGCTTTGGGAAATTGAATTATTGTTAATTCCAAAAATAAATGATGAAAGTAACAAAAACATTATTACATTTGATAATTGAAAAAACCAATGAGATATTTTAATTAATATTTTTTTTAATTCAAAAATATTTGAATCTAAATCAATTTCAAATTTGTTTTCTTTTAAAATTAATTCTTGTATATCATTTGAAATTACAGATTTTGTTCTTGGTAATTTTATTATAATATTTTTTAATTGTCTAGAAATAAAATTTATAATATTGTTCAATATTATAACTTTTTTTCCTATATTATTATTAATTTCTTTTTCATCAGATTTAGATAATATAATTAATGTTTGAATTTGTTTTATATTTTTTTCTTCGAATTTTTGCTCATTAAATTTTTTTTTCTGAATGATTTTTTTATTAATATCAATTAATTTTTTATCTAATTTTGAATGTTCAACATTTAAATCTATAATTTCTCTATTTAAAAAATAAAAAGTTTGATGAAATTGATTTAATGAATCATAAATATTATTATAATAAGAAATTATTTTATCAATATTTTTCAATTTTAATGTATGAAAAGTTTTTTCTAATAGTAATTTATTTAGATAATATTCTTTATGTATTGTTTTATATTCATGCAATATTTTTAAATATAATTCTTTTTGATATAAATTATTTCTCTTTAATTTTTTCACCTCATTTTTTAACTTTTTCAAATAATTTTCACATTCATTTGTCCCATGTTTTAAAATTTCAATTTCATCATCTAAATAATTTTTTTCCTCAATTTTTTCATATAATTTTTGTTGTTGTTCTTCAGAATTCTTTTCATATATATTTTTAATATGTTTTAATTTATTTTCATCTGCTTTTAATTGAAAAAATGCATGTTTTTGAATTATTTGATATTGTAAATATTGATTTTGTAATTGTTCATCATATAATAATTCATTTTGTATTCTTTTTAATATTCCATTTTTTGTATCATTTAATCTTTTTTTCATATGATTATATATAATTAAATCATTTTCTTTTAATTTAATTTTTTCTTTCCAATCTTCAATAAATGATACATTTAATCCAATAAATTCAACTGAGATTGGGTAATTTTTAATTATTAATTGATATAAATTTTCAATATATTGTTTATATTCTTCTTTTTTCTTTTTTATTAAGTATAAATTATCATTATAAATTTTACTTTTTTTAAATATTTCATTATAATAATATTGTTCTACTTTATTTAAATTTGCATATTTTATATTATTATCAATTAAAAAAGTAAAATAATTGTTTTTAATATCATTTTTTAAATTTATTTGAGTAATTTTATCAAGTTTATTTATTGGATTTACTTGAGTTTTGTCAATTATTTCCTTTTTATTTTCATTATTTATTGTTTTAATTTCTAATTTTGGTACATTTTTTAAATTATTATCAATAACTGCATTTATATTCTTAGGTGATTCATATTTACTTTTATTTTTCTCTATTTTTGTATTATTTCCATCATTATTTTTTTTATTTCCAAGAATATTTACATTTGTTAAATAAAAAGACATTTGTTTTTTTTGTTTCAAAAAATTATAATCTTTTCTTTAAAATTTAAAATATTTTTGAAAAATAATAAATTAAAATTTATATAATATAAAAAAATTAAATTCTTTAAATCTTTTTCTAATAACAAAATTTAATAAAAAAAAATAAATATCTCAATTTATTTTTTTTTTCTATATTAAAATCCAAAAAAATTGTATTATTTAAAATTTATTTTCAATTATCAATCTAAATAAAATTCATAAAACTATTTATACACATTATTTATTTATCTTAACATTTCTTTTTTATTTTTGTATTTTTCCCTTTCTCATTATGTGTTTTTTGATCAAGTATAATATTTCCATTATCCTTTTCCTCTTCTTGATTTTTTTCTAATTTTTCATTTTCTTTATTTTCTTCTTTAGTTTTATTTTTTTCAATAAGTTGTTGAATAAATTTTTCAGCCAAACCAGTAAAAGTTTTATTAACACTTCCATGATCCTTAGCACTAGTTTCAAAAAACAAAGCATCAATACTATCACTAAATTTTTTTCCTTCTTCAGTATTAACAACTTGTTTTTCAAATAAATCACTTTTATTAGCAGCAACACCAAAAATAACTTTATTTTTATCATTAATTTGAATAACTCTATCATACCAATTTTGTAAATTCTCAAAAGATTCTTTATCAGTTATATCATAAACAATTAAAGCAATATCTGCTTTTTTCATATAAATTTTATTTGCTGCTGCATAATTATCTTGTCCTGCTGTGTCCCATATTTCTAAGGTAATATCTGTATTTAGTAGATTTAATTGTTTTATTGATTTATCAGGAGCTATTGTTGTTTGAAATTCTAATTGGAAACTTGAATCAAGGAATTGACATAATAAACATGTTTTTCCTACATGACTATTTCCTACTAAGATTACTTTTGCTTTTTTCATTTTTTTTTTATATAATATTTTGTTTTTTTTTAATTGAAATTATTTTTTTTTTTTTTATTTTTTTGATATTATTTTTATTTTATTTTATTTTATTTATTTTTTTTTTTTGAATAATTTGAAAATGAGTGAAAATTGTCTTTATGTTGAACCTTTTACTTTTTATGCTTTTTTAAAATCAAATACTAAAATAAAACATTTAGATGTTCATAGAACATTACCATTTATTTTATATGCAGATCTTGAAAATAATATAATTATTTATGATATAAATAAGAAGAGACCAATAAAAACATTTTGTTTTCAATATTATTTTACTGAAGAAGTATTAATAAAAAATATTCAATTTTTTAATTCTGAAAAATTAAATATTGAAAGTTACAATGACCTAACTGAAAATTTACGTATAAAAGGTATTCCAATAACTTTAATACCTTATTTATTAGTAATAACAACTAATAAATACATATTTTTTTATTCATATATGCTTGAAAATTTTGTAAGAATGATTCATAAAAGAACAATAAATGAAAAAGAATTTATTAAATGTGATATTTATTCATATAAATATGCAATTATATTAACTGAAGATGGAAGTTTACATAAATGGAATTTAAAAGATTGGAAATTAGAAAGTGATATACCAAATAAAAATTTAAATGGAAAACCTTGTATAAATTTTTCAATTGTAACTGATATAAATGGAAATAATTATTTAATTTGTGTAAATAAAAATGGTACAATTTTTAAAATTGATATTAAAAAAAATATTGGTACTTATGAATCACCAAGAGATAATAATTTATTTGAACATGGTTCTAAAGTTAATTATATTGATTTTAATCCAGAAATAAATAAAATTTTAACAGTTAGTAAAGATCAAATTAATATAAATGATTTAAATAATTTAGATAATGGTTTTAAAATTCCTATTTTTGAATTTATTGATGGTGTAAAAATTAAAGGAGCTTCTTTTAATTTAAGTAATATTTTTAATAAAAATTCAATTATTGTTTATGGGAAAAGTGGTTATTTTCAAGTAATAAATTTAAAAAATTGCATTGATAATAAAAAAAATAAAATAGAAAAAAATAGAAATAATTATTATTCATATACATATAATATTGATGATAAAATATTTGATGGTGTTAATCAAAAACAAACTACAATTTATGATATTAAATTTCTTTTAAATATAAATGAATTTTTAGTAATTGCTACAAATAGAGGAGTTATTATTAATAAATGTGATTATTCTTATAAAGCTTCTGTTGTCCCTGTTGCTCAATTAAATGAAATTAGAGATAATCAATCAATTTATTTTTATTCTTTTTTAGAAAATAAAATTATTGAAAATTTATATGTTACAAATAAAATTTCAAAAATATCTAATTATCATTTAACAATTGATATAAAAAATAATATTTTATATCAAGATTTTGTTGAAAATTTAAATAATAGATTTGAAATTGGAATATCATATAATAATAAATATATAAGTTGTTTAGATAGTTGTAATAATACATATAAAATTTATAGAATAAATATAAATGAAAATTTTCATTTATCTTTTAAAGAAGTTAAAAATGATAATGCATTATCATTAATATGGTGTCCTTTTAAAAATACTTATGCAATAATAAAAAAAAAATCAGTTCAATTTTCAAAAAATAATAAAATAAATTCAACATTTGAATTAAATGTTATTGATATTAAAAATAATTCAATTAAAATCCTTTATCAAATTAATAATTTACCTTCACATAAATTATTTGGTGGACCATTTATTGGTGTATTTATTAATACAGAACAAAAGAGTAAAAGTTTAAAAAAAAATATATTAACAAATTATACTTATTATATGTCAAATAATGTAAAAATTATTTTTCATGATTGGGAACTTAGTACTAAATTAGCATTAGAAATTGAAGAAGAACCTTTAAATATATATTGTTCAGAAGATTTATCATATATGATAATTTGTTATAATGATAGATATGTTTCTTATTATTTAAATGATATAAAATTTAAATATGAAAAAATTGAAACTTATTATGAAAAAGTTCTTGATGGAATTTTTTATGAAAATTTTATTTTTATTTATTTAACTGAATATGGATTTTATTTTGTATTATTAAATGAAAAAAATGGATTTCCTTATAAAATATATAATTTATCTGAAGAAAGTAATCATTATCATATTAAAATATCTCATTTTTCAAAAGAAACAAAAAATGATATAATGGAACCAAAAAAACATTTTCAAAATAAAATATTAGGAATATATAATAATCAAATTGCCACAAGTTCAAATAATGGAAAAATACAAATAAAAGAAATTAATCATGTAATTTTTTATATAATAAAATTAATAAAAGAATATAATATAAAAGGTTTATCATCAACTTTAGAAGTTTTTGAAAAAAAAATGATAAAAAGTGTTTTAGCAGTTTTTGATTATTATTTTAATAATGAAGAAGAAATATTAAGAAAAATTTTTTCAATTGATTCAATATTAAATTATGAATTATATAAATATTTAGATTACTTTGCTTCAGATATTTATAAATATAAAAGACCAGGAATAAAAAATATGTTAAATGATACTTTAGAAAAAAATTTAATTATTTCTATTATTGAAGGAGATGAAAAAAAAATAAATGCAATTTATAATATTTCAAATAAAATAGGTTTAAGAACTGAAACTAAAAGTGCAAGATGTATTGAACCTGATTGTTATTTTAATGCTTTAATGAGTAAACAAAGATTTTTTGAAAGTTATGCTTTTAATGTTAATTTTAATATTAATAATAAAGGGGATTTAATTTTAACTCAAGGATTTAATATGATTAATAATAGTCAAAATAATTAAATGTTATTTTATTTGTTTATTTATTAAATTTTTGGTGTTTTATTTTTTAAATTTTTAATTTTTTTATTTTTATTAGTTAATTACATTTATTTTTATCTATTTGCTAAATGGCAAAGAAAAATATAAATAAAAAAAAAGAAAAAAGAAGAAATCCAAAAAAAGAAAAACATGAACATTGGAAATTTAAAAATGGAAGAATAAATAAAAAACAAGAGAAAAAATCAAAAGAAAAAATATTAAAAACCGAAAATGAATCATCAATCCAAAAAGAAGAAGAAGAAATAGAATTAATAGAAAATGAAAAAAATTTATTTGATGAAAAAGGATATTACATAAGTTCAAACATAAAAGAAGAAGAAAAAAATATATTAGACTGGGATGAAAACACAGAAAAAAATCCATTAATAAACCAAAAAGAAATATTAGAAAAAATGAATACAATAAACGAAAAAAAATTAGATCCAAAAATAGTATCAGCCTATAAATTAGTAGGAGAAATATTAAAAAATTATACATCTGGTCAATTACCAAAAGCATTTAATATATTAACATCAACAGAAAATTGGGAAGAATTAATTAATTTAACAGAACCATATAATTGGTCTCCTCAAGCAATGTATCAAGCAACAGTTCAATTTAGTAGTTCTGAAGTAATAATGTCATATATTTTTTATGAAAAATATTTATTACCTGCTTTAAGAAATGATATTAAAAATAATAAAAAATTAAATATTCATTATTATAATTCTTTAAAAAGAAGTTTATTTAAACCAAGTGCTTTTTTTAAAGGAATTATATTACCAATTAGTCAAAATTTAAATTTTAAAGAAGCTGCTATTTTTGGTTCTATATTAAAAAAATGCTCTATTCCTGTTAATCATGCTTCTGCTGCTTTAGTTAAGTTAATGCAATATTGTAAAAATGGAAAAAATGGAATTTCTGCTGGAGCTTTATATTTTATGAAAATTTTATTAATGAAAAAATATGCTATTCCTAGTCAAGTTAAAGAAAATTTTGTTAATTTTTTTTGTGATTATGAAAATTTTAAATATGATCTTCCTGTTATGTTTCATCAATGTTTTCTTTTGTTTGTTCAAAGATATAAAAATGATTTAAGTGTTGATGAAAGAGAAAAATTAAAGAAGTTAAATAAAAAAATTGGACATCATTTAATTGGTGAAGAAATTAATAAAGAATTAAATTATAATTCGAGAAATTTAAATAAAAATATGCAAATTGATTAATAATAAATAAAATCAATATTTATAAATTAATGAATATATATTATATTTTTTAACATAAAAATAAAAGATATTATTTATAATCAAGGATTAAAAAAATAAGAAAAATAGTATTCAATATTTATGATAATAAAAGAAATAATATATTTTTATTTAAAAAATAAAAATAATTTCCTTGAATAGAATAAAATTATTTAATTATTAATTTATATAT
>JAJJLH010002097.1:0-51458 GCA_023806865.1 Isotricha sp. YL-2021a
TTTTCTTCATTTTGAATTTCTTTTTCTTCATTTTCATTTTCATTTTCTTCATTTTGAATTTCCTTTTCTTCATTTTCTTTTTCATTATTATATTGATTTTCATTATCATTTTGATTTTCATTATCAATTTCTTCTTCAATACTTTCTTCTTGATGATTTTGTTTACTTTTTAAATTTCTTTTTGTTGATTTAAATTTATTTAATTCACCATTATCATTTTCTTCATAATCATCATTAATATTTCTATTTTGAACTACAACATTATCTTCACTATTATTTTCTTCTTCATCTTCATTTTCATAATTTTTTTTAATTGAAATTTCATTATCTTCCATACTATCATTTCTTTTTTCTGCACTTTCTACCTGTTTTACATTTTCTTCAATTATATTATATTCATCTTCTTGATTTAATTTTTCATTTTCTTCATTATTTTCATCATTTATACTTTTTTCAGCTTTTTCTACTTGTTTTTCATCTTCAATTGAAATTTCAGATTCATTTTCTTTTAATCTATTTTTTTTTTTTTTTTGTTTAGATTTTCTTTTATTTATTTCATCTTTTTCTTTTTCTTTTTTATCTTCATCATCTTCTTCTTCTTCCTCTTCTTCTTTTTCTTCTTCTTCTACAAATTGTTTCTTTTTTATTTTTTTATTTTCTTTTTTTTTTTTTTTAACTTTTTTATTCTTTTTTTTTTCTTCTTCTTCTTCTTCTTCTTCTTCTTCTTCAATTTGTTTCCTATTTAAAATTTGATTTCTTTTTTTATTCTCATAATTATCACTTAATTCATCATCTTCATTTTCATCATCATAAATTTTTTTCCTAACAACTTTTTTTTTACTCATATTATGTTTTCTATTAAGTTCCTTTCTTCTCTTTTCTCTATTTTTATTATCCATTTTTAATTTTTCTTCATCCAAAACTTTTTTTTCATTTGCTTTTCTATTAGCTGATAAAATTTTATTTAAAGCATTATTTGAAGAAGGTTCATTATAATTATTTTTATTAGTATTTAAATTTTTTATCATTTCAATTGCATTTTTTCTAAAATTAAAACCAATATTTTCAATATAATTACTTTCATCAATATTTTTCTTTCTTACTGGATCATGAAAATCAAAAGGTTCAATTATTGTTTTTGGTGCCTTATTTTTTTGATCTTGTATTTTTTTTTCGAAATTTTTTTGTAATTTTTCATAATCTGGTAATTTAATTTCATTATCTTTCTTTTTTGATATTTTACTTAAACTCTTTTCTCTTTTTTCTTCTTTTAATAATTGTTTTTTTACTTTTTCTTCTCTTTTTATTTTTTCTATTTTTTCTTTTTCATGTTGTTCTAATCGAGGAGGTAATTTACTTTTTTCTAATAATTGTTTAGATTTTTTTTGTATTCTTTCATTTCTTTTTATTTTTTCTTTCTCTTCCCAATTTTCAACATTCATATTTACTCTAGTAGTAAATTTAATTGTATTTGCTTTAAATTGTGGAAATTTTTCTTTTGATTTTTCTCTTTTTTTTAAATATTCAATTTTTTGTTTTTGTTTTTCTTCATCTTTAGCAACAAATGAAAAAGGTTTCATTTCTTTTTCAATTTTTTGCATTCTTTTTTCTACTCTTCTTTGTCTTTCTTTTTTTTCTCCTTCGATAAAATTATCAATATTTCCTATAAATATTTCATTTTTTAATTTATTTGCTTTAAATCCTTTATTTAATATTTCATTTTCTATTTTTTGTCTTTCATCTTTTAATTGTTTTTTTTTATCATCACTTTTAATTTCACCTTTTGTTTTTCTTTTATCAAAAGAAAAAGGTTTTGGAATTGTAAAATTAATATTATCTTTTGATTTATATTTATTAACTACATTTTTATAATCTTGATAACTTATTTTTTTATCATTTCTAACTTTTGATGATTGTGGTTTATTATTATTTTTTAAATTTTTTATATTATTATTTATTTGAGGTAAACTTATATTTTTTTCTTGATAATTTCTTTGAGTTTTTGTACTTTCAGGACGAGTATTTTTTTCATCTTCATAATCAATGTCAAAACTATCATTTTTAACTCCATAAACTGGAAGATAATCATCTTCTTCATTTTCTTCTTTTTCTTCTTCTTCATTTTCTATTTGATTTTGTTTATTTATATTTGTATTTTTTTCTTCATTTTCATTTTCTAAATTATTCTTGTCAAATTTTTTTTTATTAATTTTTTGATTTTTATTATTTAAATTTTCCATTAAGTAATTGTTTAATTCTTCTTTATTAAGATGATTATATAATTTAGTTTGAAACATATCTAATTTATCAATAAAATCTTGTTTACTTGTAAATCCAAAAACACCAATTGTATCATAATCTAATTTTAATTCAGTTGATAATTGACTTTTTGTAACTAAACCAATTTTTTTTGTATCTAAATTCTCAAAAGCATTATCAACAAAATCATTCAATTTCTCATCTAAATTATCCTTTTGTTTAAATTTAATATTTTTTTCTTTTTCTTTTTTAACATTTTGTAAATTATCATTAAGATTCCCATTAATATTATTCTCAGAATCAATATTATATATCCCATTAGATTTCTTTAATTGAACATTATCACTATTATTATTATCATTATTAACATTATTATCACTTTTATAATAATTAACTTTATTAGATAAATTTTCATTTATATTTTTTTTATTTACAACACCCCAATGAGGAGCTTTAAATTTACCTAAATCTTCTTTTCTTTCATCTTTAATATCATAATAATACATTTGATAATCTTCTTTTCCCATATAACCTGGTAATTCATCATTTCTATTTACTACTCCATTTATATTTTTTGATAAAATTCTTGTTTGATTCCATTCTTTATTTTGTAAATTTAATTCATCTTTTTCTTCTTCATCTATTTTCTTTTTTATTACATATTTTGCATATTGTTTTACATATTCTTCTTGTTTTTTATTTATTGGGTTTTTTACTATTTCATTTTCTTTATATGTTTTATTTAATTTTTTTTTGTATTTTTTATTTTTTTTCTCAAAGTTAAATAATTCATTTTCTTTTTCTAATATATTTTTTAATTCTTCTAAAATTTCTGGATTGTAATTAAATTTTTTATTCATTTTATCTTTATCTTCAATTTCTTTCATTAATTCTTTTTGTTTAGCATTTTTATATCTTTGTTCTAATTCAATTAATTTTTTTGCATTTTCTTCTCTTTCTTTTTGTACTTCTTCTAATGACATATATTCTGGTTTTCTTTGAGTTGTTACATGTTTTAATACTTGGACTACTCCATTTTCAGCTGTTAAAAATTGAGTTTGAACATCTTTTTCTTTAAAATAATTTATGGGAGTATATGGTTCATTTTTATCTTCATATTTTAATTTTGTTTCTTGTTGTAAATTATTTAATTTATAATCAATAACATGTAATAATTGTGAACTTACTGGTTGACCAGGTGGAATTGATTGAATCATTTTATTTATATTTTCTAAATTAGTATTTCCATTTTCATAATTTTGACTAAATTCATATAATTTATTATTATTATTATTATTATTACTATTATTATTATTAATATTCGAATTAATAGTAGTATTATTTATATTATATAAACTTTTAATATAATTTTGTTGTTTTTTTAATTCTTCTTCATATATGTCACTTGGATTTACATGTTTTTTTAATTGTGAACCATTAATTCTAAATGAACTTATTGCATCTCTTTCTACTATTTCTCTTGGTTTATTTTTATATCTATCAGGAATATTTTCATTTTCATTCATACTTCTAATATTTACTCTATAATCAATTGGATCATCTAATTCTTTATCTCTAAATTTAGTAGTAATATTTTCAGCTTGACCTAAAAAATTCATTTTTATTTAATTATAATTTAGAATAAATCTAAATAAATAATTTTTATTGGAAAATGGGTAATACAAATGGAAAAGATGATTTTAATTTAGAATGGTTTATCAATCATACTGAAGTAGATACTTTAGCATCAAATGAAAGAAAATGTTTAGTTACTTTATGTAAATTATACAAACTTTTTGAAGATAATCCAAATATATATAATGAATATAAAGAAAATGAAGAAAAAATTTCTTTGAAGAAAAATATGATGTCACATATAAATAAAGAGGAAATTGATATTGATTCATTAAATAATCCAAATAAAAATATTTCAAAAGCTGTTAAATATCAATTAATTATTGCAAATTTAATATTGAAACCATACAAAGATATTAATATTTACTTTTTACTAATAAAATTAGTTCGATATTTATTAAATGAAACTGATTTTTTTAAAATTTTTGTTAAAAATTGCGTTGATCAAATATATATGTTAATAAAAGCTGATTCTAAAGTAACTGATATTTTTATAATTGAAGCATGTGAATTATTAATTTTAGTATTAGAAAAATTTAAATCTGATTTATCAATTTTAATAAGTCAAATTCCAATTTTATATAAAATATGTGATATACCAAAAAAATTATCAGAAAGTGAAATAGTAAATAATTTAAAATTAAATATAGCATTTGGAAAATTATTAAATAAATGCATTTCATTATTAGTATTTATGCAAAATAAAGCAAAAATTTCTAAATATGAAACAAAAAAAGAATTAAATGATTTTAATAAAAATATTGTAGATGATCTTAGGGGAAATAAATTATATGCATCACTAGTTAATTCACTTACTACTCAATTATTAGCAAAAATAATTGATTCAATTAAACCATTTGATGTTAAAGAAGATATTAAAAAAAAATTAAGAAAAAATAAAAATTATTCAAATCATCATAATAGTAAAAAGAAAAATGATGAAGAAAAAAATGAAGAAGAAGATCCTAAAGAAATTAAATTAATTAATGATTTAAAGAAAAAAATTGAAAAATATTATGATGAATATTATAATGATTTAAAAGATATTGAAACTTTTCCTTTTATTGTTTTAAATATTTTTAAAGAATTATCCAAATTAAGTGTAGTTTTTGAAGAAAAAATAATTAATCCTGAAGAAGAAATAAGAAATTTATTATATATTGTTTTACTTAATAAAAAATTATTAACATTAGAAGAATATAAAAATCCAATAGAAGAATATAATAATAATTTTAAAGTTCAATATTATATGAAATTAGTGGTTGAAATTTTAGGAATAATAATTTCTTATTATATTTCATTTTGTTTATCAGGTTCTTTTGAAGAAGGATATTTTATTTATGATTTTAATCCAACAAAAAGTGAAATTAGATTTCATGATAGTGTTTGTGAATTATTTAATATATTTAAAAAGTGTATTGATTATAATATTAGATTTTTAATTTGTTCTTTTTTCTTCGCTTTAAGTTATAATAATGAAGTATGGAAATTATTTTTAGAATTAAATGTAATTAATGATCCTAAAACTTTTATAATATTATTTATTCAAGATACTTTCAATAAAACAAAAGATATTGAAAGTAATGAAGAAGTTTATAAAATAAGATTAAATTCAATTTTAAAATTCATTGAAGTTGGAGCATTTTTAACAAATGAAAGAATATATTATACAATTAAACACATTGATTTATTTAAATATTTTTTAGATCCATTTCTTCTTCTTTTTTATATTAATTGTCCATTATTTAGAACAGAAGTAACAAGAATTTTAAATATTTTTACATTATATGATGATTGTAAATTAATAATTTTAGAGCCAAAAAATAAAATAATTAGAGATAAAATATTTGAAAGATTAGATATTTTATTTGAAGAAATGAAAAAAGGAAATGCTTTGGTAGAAGATTTAGATGAACAAAGAAGACTCATTAATAAAAATAAAGAATTATCAGTTGATGAATTTAAAGTACAATTATCAGTAAATGAAGATTTATTAGCAAATTTAGAAAATTTTTCCAAACAAAATTTTATTGTTGCAGGAGGAGAATTTTGTCATATTTTTTCTATATTTACAAATTTAATGATGACTAATAGATTTGATTCTAATTTAGAAATTTTATGTAATAAAGAGATTGATAAATATTTTTTATATAATGATGATTTATTTAATAATATCGAAGATGAAACTACTACAGGAGGTAAAGATGAAATTTTAGGTAGATTTTTATTATATCATATTTTTTTTTTAAGATTAAATGTTTTAAAAACAGAATTAACCAAAATTCAATTTAATAATAAATCATTTGCAAAATTTATTTTTCAACTTCCTTTATCAATGGTAATGTATAATCCAACATTAAAAATATTTTTCACAAAAGGAAATCGTTCAGAAAAATTATCAATAAATGATGATAATTTCAATTTAAATTATTTAATAGATTTAATATCATTAAATAAAAATGATCATTTAGTTACTCATAAATTAATATTTGCCTGTCATAGATTTTTTTGTAAACAAAGAGACATTCACTTAAATTACAAATCAATAACACAATTAAATGAAATTTTACTAGAAATTTTAACTCAATCAACAGACTTACCATTAATAGTCCCAAGAGAAATTTTTAGATTATTCATAACATTATCTTCAGGAGAAAATAATTTATTTTTATGGTTAAAATTAGAAAATAATATTTCAAATTTAATAATTGATTACTCAAATAATCATGATTTAATATTAAAATATATGAATGATTATTTAAATTGGGGACATAATATAAAAAATTTATTTTCAAAATCAACTGATGATGGAGAGAAAAATGTAGGAGGAATAAAAAATACTGCAATTGGTGAAGATCAAGCTCATAGTGGGAAAATAATTATATTACCTTATAGGAATATAAAACCATTTGAAGATAAATATGGAATTATTATTTATGGTCCTCAACAATTTGTTTTACCAAAACCATTAGAATTAATTCAAGATAAAAATAATTGTTTTACTATATTTTTTAGATTTTTTAATCCTGTTATTAAAACTAATCAATGGCATACTTTATTACAAAATGAAACAGGATTAATTTCTTTAATTGCTATTGATCCTACTGGAACTAAATTAGGTATTTTTAATATAAATGGAGAATTTATTAATTCTAATTTACCAATTAATGATGATAAATATAAAAATAAATGGTTAGAAGTTGCTATGGTTTTTAAATCAACTTCAAATGATATTGAAAATAATATTATTAAAGGAGAAATTGAATGGTATTTAAGTAAACCTATTAAAGATAAGGGGAAAGGTATTAATTATGAAAAAGAAAATAATGAGATTAATATTTATCAAAAAATTATGTATATTGGAAATAGTAGAGATTATAATGAACCTTTTGGAATTTTTTGTGATTTGAGAATTTTTAGAGATTATAAATATGAAGATGAAATTGCAAGTTTGTTTGAAGAAAAAATTGATATTGAAGATGATGAAGATGATATTTGGAAATTGTTTTTAAATAATTCTATTGATAAAATTGTTGATTTTATTTTAAAAACTAAATTCTTGAGTTATGAAGTTATTTATTTTATTACTAAATTTTTTAATAATTTAATGGTTAGTAAAAATAGCAGAGCTAAATTTTTAAATTTTAAAATAGTAATGAAATTATGTGATGAAGGATTTAGTTATAGAGATAAAGATGAATTAAAAAAAGAACTTTCAAAATATTTAAAATTATTAACTTAATATATTTAATTTTTCATTAATAAAATAATTTAAATAAAAATAATTAAAAATAATAAAAAAATATTTATAAAATAATCAAAAAATAAATTCATATATAATAATAATGGCAGAAATAATTGTAGAATCTGAATCCGAATCAAAATTATCAGAAAAAAAATATTCAGAATACCATTTCCAAGCAGAAGAAGCTAAAAAAATAATGGATGAAAGAGAAGAAATAGAACAAGATCCCTATAATAAAAAATTTGGTTATTATCGTTCAGGAAAAAAAGGGAAAGCTGAAGCATTAAGCGACAAAGTCAAAGGTGCAGGAGTGGGTGACTGGACAGAACAAAAATTAACAAAATTATCATTTTTCGAAAACATGCGAAAAATATTTTTAGACAAATCCCAAATTCCAAAAACATTTGAATCAATAAATATAGATTATGAAAAAATTCCAGAAAAAATATTAGACTTAGAAGAAGGAGCCTTACCCAAAAATTTAACAAATTTCCAATTAGACTACATAACAACATTAGGAAATGAAATGGAAAAAATATATTTACAAAATGGTTTATCAAAAGAAGAAGTTGAAATGCGTCAAAGAACATATGGTCCAAATGCATTACCAGAGCCAAAAAAAACCCCAGCAATATTAAAATATTTATTAGAAATTTCTTCAGTTTTTTCAATTTTATTATGGATTGCTGCAATATTATCATTTATAGCATATAGTTTAAATACTGATGATTTATCAAATATGTATCTTGGTGTTGTTATTGCTATTATTGTTCTTTTAACTGGTGCTTTCTCATATTATCAAAATGAAAGAAGTGCTAATATTATTGATAGTTTTAAAAGCTTTAGTGCTGTTTCTGTTATTGTTACTAGGGATGGGAAAGAAGAAACTATTCCTGCTCAAAATATTGTTAAAGGTGATGTTGTTCATATTTCCAGTGGGGAGAAAGTTCCTGCTGATTTAAGGATTTTTACTATTGAAGGTGATTTACAATTTGATAATAGTCCTTTAACTGGAGAGTCTATTCCTGTAGAAGCGACAAAAGAATGTGGTGAAAAAGGAAGAGAAAATGCATTGGAAGCTACTAATATTGCTTTTTTTTCAACAAATTGTAAAGAAGGGAGAGGAGTTGGTGTTTGTATTAGAATTGGTTCTGATACTTTTATGGGAAAAATTGCTGATTTGGCTTCAAGTGCTTCTAGTGGGGAAACTACATTACAAAGGGAAATTAATAATTTTATTTTTTGGATTGCTTTAGTTTCAATTGCTTGTGGATTGTTGTTTTTTATTATTGCTCTTGCTATTGGTTATGATGTTATTACTGATGTAATTTTTTCACTTGGGATTATTGTTGCTAATGTACCTGAAGGGTTGATGAGTACAGTTACTGTAGCTTTGGCTATTACTGCACAAAAGATGCTTAAGAGGAAAATAATGGTTAAGAATTTACAAAGTGTTGAAACTTTAGGAAGTATTACTTGTATTTGTTCAGATAAAACTGGAACACTTACTAAAAATAAAATGAGTGTTGTTCATCTTTTTTATGATATGGAATTAAAGAAAACATATGAGGAACAAAAGAATTTGAGAAACGAAGAAAATGAGGAAATTCCTATGAAAGTTTTTAATAATTCTGATCCATCATTTCATTTATTTAAATTTGCTGGTGTATGTGGTTCTGTTGGTGAATTTATAACATCGACACCAGAAGATTATCTTCCAGTTGTCCAAGAAATAAACTATTATAAAAAAGCACATCCTAATGCAACATTAGATGAATTAAAAGACTTGAAAGAAAAACTAAGAGAAAAATATTCAACTCAATATCAAGAAGAATATAAAAAAAATATAGATGATAGATATACAAATACAGATGCATCTGAAAGTGGAATAATTAAATTTTTTGAAAAAAATGAACCAATTAACATTATAAGGCAAGAATATCCTCTTTTAATTCAAAATGAAAATCCTATAAGTATACCATTCTCATCTGATTTAAAATATGCTTGTTTTATGAGAGAATCCCCAGATAATACATATATATTAGCAATGAAAGGTGCACCTGAGAGAATATTATCAAGATGTAGTACATTTTTATTAAATGGAAAAGAAGCTTTAATTGATGAAAACTTTATTAATAAATTTAAAGAAGCAAATAATTGTTTTGCATTAAAAGGTGAACGTGTAATAGGATTTGCATTTATGAAAATGGATCCTAGTAAATTTCCAAAAGGATTTAAATTTGAAATACAAAAAAAAGATAAAAAAGACCCTTCAAAAAAAGGTGCAGATCCAATTACAAATTTCCCTTTATCTGGTTTATGTTTCGCAGGTATGGTTGCTATGGAAGATCCACCAAGAGATGGTGTAAGAGAAGCAATTTCTCTTTGTAAGAAAGCAGGTATAAAAGTAATTATGGTAACAGGTGATCAATCATTAACTGCAGCATCAATAGCACATCAAATCGGAATAATATCAAACATTGATGATACTCCAGAATTAATTCAAAGAAGAGAAAATTTAGGAACAATAGAGGAAGCTGAAACAAAATCAAATACAATAATAATTGAAGGTAAACGTCTTCAAGAAAATTTAGATAAAGATTCATTAATGAGTGATGATAACCCAAGTAAAAATTCATTTTTACGTAATTGGATAATGAAAAGGGATGTTGTTTTTGCAAGGACATCACCAGAGAATAAATTAACAATAGTAAATGCATGTCAACAATTATCACATGTAGTAGCAGTTACAGGAGATGGTGTTAATGATTCCCCTGCCATTAAAAAAGCAGATATTGGTATTGCTATGGGTAAAGTAGGAACTGATGTCGCAAAGGATGCTGCTGATATTTTATTATTAGATGATAATTTCCCAAATATAATAAAAGGAATTAAGCAAGGAAGAGTTATTTTTGATATTCTTAAAAAAATAATTGGTTATAATATGAGTTCAAATATGCCTGAATTAATTCCATTTTTAGCTTTTGTTACTTTTCAAATACCATTACCAATGTCAACAATACTTATTTTATGTATTGATGTAGGAAGTGATGTTTTTCCTAATTTAACTCAATCATATGAACATCCAGAAACTGGTTTAATGAATCGTCCTCCTCGTAATTGTAAAACTGAAAAATTATGTACAGCACGTTTATTTTGTTTTGGTTATTTATGTACAGGAGTATTAGAAACTTTCGCATGTTTCCTAAGTTACTTTGTAATATTAAATGATTACGGATTCAGAGCACCAAATTTACCTTTTATGGCTTTTTTACAAGGAATTGAACCAGCAGGACAAGACTATTATAATCCATATGATAAAGAATTCAAAGGTAATTCAAGAGCATTTTTAAACGAATATTCCAATTTATTAGGTTTTTATGGTGAATCATATGAAGTTAATGTTAACTCAAAGAAAAGAGGACCAAATTGGAATGGTGATAGTGATATTCATTTTGATTTGAGATTATTTTTCCCTTCTAAACCAGAATCATTTTGGGGTGATTGTCATTTTGATAGTCGAGGTCAAAGTTATGATGATTATGTTTGTTATAGAATTGAAGCTTTAAGACATTCAAATGGTGCTTTTTTATTAGCCGCTATTATTATGCAATTTGCTAATTCTTTTAATTATAGGACGAAAGTATTAACCATGTTTAAACATAAAATGAATAATTATTATTTGTTAATTTCTATTTTATGGGAGTTTATTCTTGTAAATATTATTTTATTTTGTCCTGGTGTTAATACTGCTTTTGGTACTAGGGCAATTAGAGTTGAACATTATTTTATTACTTTAGCATTTCATGTTACCCATTTTTATTATGGTGAAATTATTAAATTGTTAATTCGTCATTCGAAGAAACCTGATGGAAGTGCGGGTTTCTTTAAAGAATATTTTTTTTATTAATTTTTTTAGGTTAATTTTATGAAGTTATTTTTCTCCTTTATTTTATTTTATCTTTATTTTATGATGTATAGCATTTATTTTATTTAATTTAAATTAGTTTAGCTTTAATATTTAATTTAGAACTTTTAAAAAATATTATATATAAAAATTAAAAAAATTAGAAATTTTGTTTTAAAATATACATAATTAAGTTATTATTATTAAATAATACATTATTATTAATTTGTAAATTAATACTTTACAGAATCAACCTTAACTGTTTTCATGATATTTATAATATATATCAAATAATATAATAAGTTAATATATTATCTGTTTTAACTTATATACCCTATATATGACAACAATTCCTTAAATTGATAATGTATTTGTTGAAAATATTTTTGTTAACAAATACTTGATAATCAAGTATTTGAAGAAAATTATCTTCCATTAAATTTAATTCTTTTAAAGAAACTCCAGCAATATATGCATAATAATCATTTTTATAAATTTTATCTTCATTAAATTTAATTGAAATTAATATGCTTGAAAAAACAAATTTATGAATATTATATACAGTCAAATTTATATTTTTTAAACATATTTTATCTAAATAAATTAGACTTAAAATTAAAGTGTTTTCTTCACAATTAGTATATTTTACTATTCGTTCAATATATTTATTAATTGAAATTGTTGGAATTTCTTCAGTTTCAAATATTTTTAAATTAAATATAGAATTATTTAATTTAGAAGTATTATTTTCAATTAATTTTTCAAATAATGATGATATGAAAAGAATTTTTCCTTTTAATTCATCATTTATTATTTCGTCGTTGAATTCCTTTAATTCTTCAAAGTCAATTTCAAATGCAGTTGTTGAATTTTCACTATCGAATGATACATTTAATTTATCTTCTTGGAATGAGTTTTGTTCAGAATATATGAATGACATTTTAAATTATTTTTATCGTTTATTATTTTATCAATGAAAAATTGAAAATGTTTATATTTATTGTTATAAATAAATAAATAATTGCAAAACGAATACTTTTGAATTTTATGAATTATTTTTATATTATTGATGAAAAGAAATTATGAAAAATGATATAAAAATAATAAATATGAAGATTAACAATAATTAAAATAAAGTTTTTTCTTTAGAAAAAATTTTGATAATAACATAGATTTTATAAAAATATTATAAATATAACTGAAAGAAAATAAAAAAATTATTTTTATTTTTTTCTTGATAAAAAATAGTCCAGATACTCTATTATACAATAAAAAAAATTATTATATAATTTAAATATGTCACAAATAGTTATAAATGGTTCAAATACTAATGAATTATTTCGTAAATTACCAAACTGTTACGTGGCAAATTGTAATTATTGTGCATCAAAAGATCAATGTGATCAATGTAAACCAGGATTTGAATTACTAAATTCAAAATGTTACAGCACAAAATGTCAAATTTTTAGAAAATGTAAATATTGCACAGAATTTGATTGTGTTCATTGTGAAAAAGGATATAAAGTATCATATGGATTTTGTGAAATAGATGAGAATTTATTTAAACTTCATATTTTATTAGGAGTAATTCTTCCAATTTTCATTTTATTCATTATTATATTATCATGTATAATATATTGTAGGAGAAAAAAAAAGAAAATATCACAAAAAGTTATAAGTGCTGATATTGTAGGACAAAGAAAACCAACATCAGGACAATATATAATAATTAATACTACTAATATTAATAATTCAGGTACAATTTCTTTTAATGATGAAAAAAATGAATCTAATACTCCAATTGGTATTATTAATAAAATTAAAAAAAATGTTATTTCTTCTAAATTTAAACATAATAATAGTAGTGGGAATATTAATCATTGTGTTTTATGTGAAAAATCTATTTTTTCTTTTTCTAATTGTGGTTGTGGTTTATGTAAGGAACATAGTTTACAAAAAGATCAAAAATGCCCTATTCATAATTCTTTATTGGAAGATAATATGGTTATTAAAAAGGAAATTAAGAAAAAATTAGAAAAGAAAAATTCTAATGAAGATGATGTTAAAATTTGTCCTGTTTGTAAAATTAAAAATGGGACTGTTAGTTTTAATTGTGGTTGTCCTGTTTTATTATGTACTAAATGCTTTAATGATAATGTTTATGTTTTTAAATTTAATAGATGTCCTGGTTGTAATAAACCATATGATCCTAAAGCTTAAAATTTGGAATATTAATTTTTAATATGATTTTAATTAAATGATATATAAAATTTATCATTTTAATTCTTCATTTGGGATATTATTTATATTTATATTAAAATTTATATTAATAAATGTATTTGTAAATAAAAAATTTAAATTTGTATTTATTTATTTATATATTTAATTTATTTAACAATATTGAATATTTTTTCCTCTAAAAAAGGAATTAACATTGGATTTGCTAATAAAGTTACATCAACAATATTCATTGATAAAAAAATAGGTTTTTTTAATTTTTGTGATAGATTTTGACTTAATAATTTGCTATAAGAATTAGGAATATCATCAATTAAATCAGATGTTGCAATTGTGTCTAATGTAGATATAGACATTACTAAATTATCAAAAGTCATATTTGAATTTCCAATATATATATAATATGAATCTTTCATACTTAAAACTTGTAAAGGAATATCATTATTAGAAAAATTAAGAATATAATTTTGATTTTTCATCCTTTTTTTATCCTTTTTTCCTAAAAAAATAAAAAAAATTTAAAAAAAAAACAAAAAAAAATTATAAATAAATGTCTTCAACAATAGTAAGAAAAGCATCAATATTGGGAAGAAAATCTTCAATAAAAGACAATTCAAAATCAAAAGAAATTAAAAAAAGACAATCATTAATAAACTTAGACAATAAAATAAAAAAAAAAATGGAAAAAGTAAAAAGAAATATAGTAGCAGATCCCGGAGACGAAAAGCCAATATCAAAATGTCAAAATTGTTTAAATTTAGCAAGAAATTATCTTCAATTATCATGTCAACATTCCATATGTGGAGTATGTATATCTAGAATTTTATTAAAAAAAGATTTTAAAATGTTAAATCCTCAAAATAAAATTACACTTAAATGTCCTTTATGTAAAAATGGTTCAATTGATACAACAATTGAAAAAATAAAACAATTAGTTGAAGAAGGTAAAAATTTAAGAGGAAAAATTCAAAAAGATTTATGTACAGTTCATAAAAAAACTGGAGATGGATATTGTTTAGAATGTCAAAAATGGATTTGTAGTGAATGTAAAATTTTATTTCATAATGATTATTTTAAAAATCATCATATTGTAGAAAAAGAACCAAATCCAAAAGTTTTTTGTAAAACTCATAGTGAAAATGAATGTGATATGTATTGTGGAGATTGTAAAGTATTAGTTTGTCATATTTGTAATTTAAAAGGAGAATATCATGAAAATCATAGAGTTATTACTATTGATGATTTTAAAAGAGAATCTCATTCTCAGAAAACTAGCTTTAGATATAAAAATTATGATGAATTTAATACTAATTTTGAAAATATTGAAAATTATTTTAAAAATTCTAGTAAAAATAGTTTTAATGAAAAAAAAATAATTATGAATGAGTTAATTGATTTAATTAATAAAATGAAAGAAAGTTTAGAAAAAATGAATCAGTATAATACTTATATGGAGAATTATTTTAGTATTATTAGAAATTGTTATTTTAATTTTTATTATGATTTAAAAGATAAAGAACCAACATTAAAAACTTTAAATTTTATAAATTCAATAACAAAAGAAATAAGTATAATAGAATTTAAATCCGAATTTCAAGAAGAATTAGAATCAATAAAAAAGGAAATTGAATTAATTGATAAAACAAAATTTTTTTATCACGAAACAAAATTTATACAACATCCTCTTCATTTAGAAAAATTATTTTCAGTACATGAAACTCAAATATATGCAATTCAACAATTATCAGATGGTAGGTTAGCAATAGGAGGAAGTGATAACAAAGTTAATATTTATAATTTAGATACATTAAAAATAGAAAAAGAATTAAATGAACATTTAAAACCAATTTTTACTATTATACAATTAGAAAATAATCATATTGTAACTGGATCAGGTGATAACACTATTAAAATATGGGATTTAGATTATGAACCAAGTAAATATGCACATTTAATTGATAATAAATCTAATGATTATAATCTTTTATCAAAGAGTTTTAATGAAAATTCAAATCAAAATAGTATTAAAAATTCTCAAATTTCAAATCAAAATAATGAAAAAGAAGAAAAAAGTAAAAAAATAAATATAAACAATTTGGAAGATGAAATCCAAGAAAACATAGATGAAGATAAAATAGATGAAGAAGACAAAAATACAAATTTAAAACAATCCAATAACGAAGATATAATAAATCAAAGTATGCCAAATCCAAACACTCAACATAACAAATTAAAAGAAATAGTAAAAAATCAAAAAGAAAATTCATTCCATAGTATAATAACATTAGAAGGACATACAGGAGAAATATACTCAATAATTGACATAGGAAATAATGCTATATGTTCATGCTCCCAAGATAATACAATTAAAATATGGTCTCTCGAAAAATATACATGTATTCAAACATTAAAAGGTCACACTAATAGTGTAGGTTCAGTTATTCAAATATCATCACAATTTATTCTTTCAGGAAGTTCTGATTTTAAATTACGTTTATGGGATTTAAATCAAGAAAATCCAGAAGGTATTGTTTTAAGTGGTCATACAAATGGAATTTTTTGTTTATTACTTTTAAAAAATGGAAATGTTGCATCTGGTTCTTGTGATAAAACTATTAGGATTTGGGATTTAAATGAAAAAAAATGTAATGTTATTTTAAAAGGACATAATGGTTATGTTTGGGCTTTGGTTCAAATGAAGGAAGATAATAAAATAGCTAGTGGGTCTAGTGATGGGACTATTAAGATATGGGATTTAAATTATAATCAGTGTTTTGTTACTTTTGTTGCTCATAGAGGAGATGTTGCTTGTATGCATGTTATGAATGATAAGAAAATTGCTACTGGGGGAATTGATAAAATTATTAAAATTTGGGAAGAGTAATTTAAATAGGTTTTTTTTATTTTTTTTGAATGTTATTTAATTGTTATTTTTTGTGTTTAAATTTTTTTAATAAAGTTATTTTTTAATTATAATAAAATTACTAGTAATAATAAAAATAATATTTCATTATATTTAATAAATCCACTTGATAATATTTCCATAATACAATTAGAAGAATTATAATATAAATGAGCTTTAGTAGTTTCTCTTTCATAATAAAATAAATCATCTAACTCACTTTGACTTAACTCATCATAACATTCAAATCTTTTTTGGGTATGACATTCATTATCATATTTTTTATTAAGTAACTTCAAATATTTTTTCCATTGTTTCCTATTAACAGTCATAGGAATAGGACAAAATGATTTACCATCAGATCTAAAACCACAAGTACATTTTTGAGTATAAACAACAGGTTCCATATTATGATAAAATCCAGTAGTATAATTACATAATTCTCCAAGTGTACATTCAACAAAACCATCTTTATTAATTCTATTTATATCAACATTAAAATAATCCAAAGTTGCACATTGTTTAGTTACATTATTTATAATATTAGTTTCACATAAAAATGGATTTGGATTTGAATAATTTAAAAAAGTTCCATTTTCAAGTGAAAAATAAGGAACACAAGTATTATTTAAACAACCTAAATAATTTTTACAATGATAATCATCTAAGCAAAATTGACCTTCTTTCTTTTGTTCTTTACAATATAATCCATTACAAAATAAACCTTTATTACAATCAATATGATTTTCACATTGATCATCATATGTTCTACCAGAGCAAATTCCTTGAAGACAAAATCCAGTATAATTATTTTTTCCTTTAAAACATTGAGAATGAGAATTACATTCTTCACCAGGATATTTTAAAGTTATTTTTTCTTTGGATTCAGATTCTATACAAGTTGAATTATAAGTATAATTATATTGAGTTGTATTTTCATTATAATTACATTTATAATTTTTTTGACATATATTTTGAAGGTATACTTTTATATCGGAACCTTCTTTATTAAATGGATTTGTTGAATATGCACATGTTTTTGAATTTAATATAATTTCTTTTTTGGAATAATCATCACATAAATAAATTGGACATTGGAATTGTTTTTTTTTTGGATAAGGTGGTGTTGGATCATAACCAAAAACAGTTTCAACTGAACATAAAGTTTCATTTGAAATCATAGGATTATTTTCAAATAAAATTAAATTTTTTTTCAATTTCATATTTTCTTTAATAATATCCCAATTATTTCTTAAAATTTCTCTACAATAATATCCTCTTGGTTCATCAGAATTACAATAATTAATATATTCATCATTAAAAGTTTTTTTAATTAGAATAAATGTTTCATTCCATAAATTAGGTTGATCCAATTCACCTTTTAGACAAATTCTTTTTGGTTTATTTGATATTGAACAAACACAATTATTAATTATAATAGATGTATTAATTGAAGTTGTATAACGACATTCTTCATTAACAATATCACAAACACTATCAATTAAACTTATATCTAAACATTTATTATCATGAACTCTTCCATTTTCACATAAAAAAGGTGAATCATTTTGATTTAATTGAGTTCCAATTTTTAAAGAAAATAATTTTGTACATGTATTATTATAACATGCTAAATTTCTTTTGCATTCATTTGATGATGTACATTTTTCATTTTCATTTTTTAATTGTTCACATATATTATTTTTACAATAATAACCAAAATAACAATTTTCTGAACTTGAACATTTTTCACCTTCTTTTTTTCCAATACATTTTCCATTTTTGCATTCGTTACTTAAACAATCTTCATTTGATTCACATTCTCCTCCTGGATATGCTTTTTGATAATATTCATATTGTGAATATTCACAAGTAGAATTTATATTAGTTTTAAATTTACATTTTTTTAAATTATTACATTTTTGTAATGTGAATGACATATTATTTTTTATTGAACAAATATCTTCCTCTATTATTTTTCCACATTCATATTGTGGACATTCTTCATTATATATAAATTTTGATTTTGTGAAAATAAGATAATTTATAAATAAAAGGAGAAACATTTAAAAAATATATTTTCATAATTTAATAATATTTAAAATTTTTTAAAAAATATAAAATATTATAAAATTAATTTTTTTTCTTTTTTATTCATTTATTATTCAATAGTATTCTTATTTTTCTTTTTTTGATAATTATTTCTCAAAAATTATAATTATCATCATAATATTCTGAGAATTTTTCATTATCATTATAATTTGAACAAAAAATAAAATTTGAACAACAATTTGAATAATCATTAATAAATATTAAACTTTCTAAATATAGAAGAGGTGTTCCATTTAGAATATATTTTTTGACGTCCTCATCATTATATATAAAAAAATTTTGTTTTTTATATTTATAAAATAAAATATGTGAAAATCCTACATTAATACTATCTTTAAATTTTTTTTCAATTTTCTTTTTTAATTCATCATATGTACAATTTTCGTCAATTTCAATTGTTTTTGTAACACATTCTAAACGTATTTCAATTAGCATTTTTTTAATCTAATAATAAATAATTTTTAATTTTCAATAATATATTAAAATTGTAAATTTTTGAGATTATTTATAATTATTTTTAAATAATTTTTTTCAAAAATAATGGAAAAAACTAATAATAAATTTTTTCCAAAAATAAAAAAGTCAATATATGATGTTTTTTATTATTTATTTTATAAATATAATTCAGATCCATATAAAGATACAATAATAGCATTTATTGAATTTTTACAAATTCTTTCTTTTTCAATTAATGGAATTGTAAATATTATATTTAAATATATTTTTTAGTATTTTAATGATAAAGGAATTAATTCTTTATTTTGGAAATTTACAAATTTTTTTCAATATATGAGAATTTTTTCTTTTTTAAAAAATAAACAAAATATTTTTATGATTGTTTTATATTTTTCTTATTTTTTATCATTTTCATCTTTTTGTATTTTTGTAAATCTTGTTAAAATTTCATATTTTAATAGAAATATCAAATCAAGAAATTTTCAATTATTTATCTTAAGATTTGAAATGTATTATTTAAAATCAATAGTTTTCTATCCTTTTTCAGGTAAAAGATAATAAATAATATTATATAGAAATAAACTTAGCAATTATTTTTTGTAAAGATGGAGGTTTTTTGTTTGGAAATAAATTAACTTGTTTTAGTGGAAATCATATTATATTTTTTGTTTTAAGTATTTTTTGTTTTTTTTTTTCATTCTTTATGAGTTTTATATTTATAAATTTTTCATTTTCAAAAAATGAAAAAACATCATCAGCTTTAATAAAATGTTGTTTAGTTAATTCAACAAAATTTTTTTTATATATAAAAGCAGGATTTGCAATTTTATTTGCAATTGATGTTAAATATAAAATAAAAGATATTATAGTTTTTTTTTTAACATTTTCATCTATTTTTTCTGTTTATTTTAATTATATTGAATATTCATATCAATTTGAAGCTTTTTATAAAGAGAAGTTATTTTATTATTTTTCATATATTAATTGTTTTTCTGCAATAATACTTTTAATTACATATTTAGGAAGAAATAGAATTATAGTAGGATTCATTTATGTATTTTTTATTTTTGTTCTATTTTTAATTTTGTTTATTTTTATAAACCCTCATAAAGTTATAAAATTAGAGAAACCAGATTATTATTTACAAGAATATTATATTTACTATCAATTAATTAATTTAATAAGATTATCAAATCAAAATTTAGAAAATAGAGAAAATATCTATAATATTATTAGTTTTTATTCTACAATAATTAATACAAATATTAATTATGAAATAATTTATAATTTATTTAAAAAAGATGAAAAAAATGAAATGCGTTTTTTTTTATTGAAATACATTGAAACAATTTTTAAAAAAGCAATAAACGAAAATAAAAATAGTATTTTACTTAGAGTCCAATATGCCTACTTTTTATTTAAAAATATGGAAAAATTTAATAGTAGTTACTTAGAAATATATTATTTAAATGAAGAAATGAAAAATAATGAAATTTCTTATACAATGTCTCAACAATTTTATATTTATAGAATAAAAAAAAAGTTGGAAGAACAATGTTTAGAATATAGAAATGATAAATCCCAAATCTCAATTAAATTTCAAATAAATAATTTTATTAAATTAATAGCAGAAGTTGCAAGAATGTATTATGAATTTTGGAATTTATTATTAAAATCAAATATATATATAGATGTTAAAAGATTAGATAAATATGGAAAAAAAATAAATAATGTAGTAAGAGAGATTGAAAAAAAATATCAATCATTGTCATCAATGAAATTAAAAAATAGATTTATTTTTATATTATATGCTCATTATTTAAGAGATATTTTAAATGAAGATGAAAATTCAGAAAAAATACTTTCAAAAGAATTAATATTAGGTAATACAAATGATGAATCTATATATGTTGGTTTTGATAATTTTGATATTAATGATATAAAACCATCATCAAATTTACAATATTTAATTGCTTCTGCAGAATCAAATGGTTCAATTATAAAATGTTCCCCTGATTTTTGTAAAAAAATAGGTTATACTAATGAACAACTTTATGGGAAAAAAATTAATTTAATTATTCCAACTTTTTTAAGAGAAGAACATAATAAAATTTTAAATGATTATTTTGAAAATAATAAATATAAACTTAAAAATGATACAAATAAATTACTTCAAAGCTTAATTTATTTTAAAACTAGTTTAATTTATATTTCTCCTTTATTTATTGAAATATATATAATTATAGATGAAGATTATACACAATATATGATGGTAAAAATTGATAGTGAAAAAGATATTATATATAATAAAATGTTATCTGATTGTTGTCATATTTTAACAAATAATGAATTTAAAATACAAAATTTTACACCTAATTGTCTCGAAATATTAAATTTAAAAGGAAATTTTATTAATGTAGAGATATTAAATTATATAAAACAATTTAAAGAAATTAAATTTAATTATTTAATTAATCATGAAAAAAAAATTGAAGGATTATATAAAAAGATAAAAAAATATTTATTTGAGTATAATTATTATACAAAATTCCCTGAAAAAATTGTACAATGGAATTTAAATAACAAATTTTTTAAAATTTGTGTTAAAAAAATTAAAATGAATGAAAAATTAGTTGGATATATTTTTATTTTTGAATTTTCTAATGAAAAAGAAATATCACAAAAGGACTTATATCAACCAATATATTGTAAAACTCCAAAAGTTGTCCCTTTAAACTCATTTAAAATCACTAGAAAAGAAAAAACAGTTAAAACATTAAAATCAGAAAATCTTTTGAATCCTCTTTTTATACAGAAAGAAATATTAAATTTAAATAATGATTTAATAGGAATCAATTCAAATTTTATACCTGAGAAAGATAAAATTATTGATTTTAATATAGATTCAAAAGAATATACTTTTAATAATAAAATATCTAATTCAAATAAAATGAATTTAGAAAAAATATTAGATTATTATAATATAATTAATAATCAAAAAGAATTTAATAAAGAAAATAAAGAAATTGAATATTCTTCATCAAATTTTGAAGATTCAAGTAATAGTAGTTCATATTATACTTTTACATCTGAAGAAAGTTCAAATTATTCTTCTTCAAAAGATGAAAAAGAAATAATAAAAACAGATCTAAGTAAAATTTCATCAAATAAAATTGAAGATAATTATTATAATGTGAAATTATCAAAAATTTTTTTATTTGGTTATGATTATAAATCAAATAAAACAGTAGAAATAACAAATTATAATAATCAATCTAAAATTCAAGAAATTTTTGAAATTGAAACAAATAAAACTAATAAAATTATAGATGAAAATAAAAAAAAAAAAGAAAACGCTCTTCATAAAAAGTTTACAATAAGTGTAGGTAAACTTTTATTATCACCTAAAATAAAAAAAATAGAAGAAAAAAAAATAAAGAAAACTCAAACCAATTTTTCAAATTCAATTTCAAAAGCAAGACTTAATAAAAGTGTAAAAATATTAATGATATCAAATTCAATAAATTTTTTAATTATTTTTTTAATACCTTTAATCTTTTTTCTCAATGCATATAAAGACAAAAAGTCAATAAAAAATTTACTTTCAATATGTGGTTATTTATTTAGATTAATTGATTATTCAGGAGAAGTTTTTTATTATTCTTTTCAAATATCAATTTTACAAAATAAAAAATATATTAACATAAATCCATCATCTTCAAATATTTTAAAATGGGCAAAAGAAGTAATTTATTCAAAATATAATCTAATTTTAGAATTACTTAATAATCTTTCAAATTATAGTATATTATTATCAAAAAAATATCAAAATTTAAAAAAAAATTATACAGTTAATTTAGTAACAGTGACTAATCAACTTGGTTTTAATGTTCAAAAAGTACCAGTTCTTAATTTTATTGAGGAATATGCAGCTTCTGTTTATTATTTTTCTACTAGAAATGAATCTAAAATGTATTTACTTTCAAAAGAATTTTTTACTATTTTAACAAACTTACAAACTTTTTTTACAGATGGTTTTGGACCATATCAACAATTATATCATAATCAATATCATGATGATAGAAAATCTACAATAATAAAATTAGAATGTATTCCTATTATTTTTAGTGTAGTTGCATTAATAAGTATAATTTTTATTTTTATTGCTAATAGATATGTTATTATTGAAAAAGAAAAACATATAAAATATTTTTTTAAAATTTCTCAGGAGAAATTAGAAACAATTATTGCTAAATGTAGTATGTTTATGAAATTAAATCTTGGTATTTATAATAATCCTAGGGAAAATATTTCTATTCCTAAAATAAATATGCATGAATTAAATAATTGTGATGAAGAAGATTCTTTATTAAATGATGATAATATATCTAAATCAAATGAAAATAATTCTTATAAAAAAATTCCTAATGAGCAAAAAAATCCAACAATTAGACAATTAAATGAACAATTAAATTCTAAAAGTTCAAATTTTTTTCAATATCAAAAAGAAATCTTTTCTATTTTATATTTATATGTATTCCTTTTTTTTTTTATTATGTATTTATTCATTTTAATTAATTATAAAATGGCATATAAACTATCAATTATTTCAAATTATATTGATATATATGAAATAATAATAAGCCATAAAATGTTAATAAAAAGATATTTTATTTATTTAAGAATATATACAGTTTTTTCATCATCATTTCAAAAAATTCCAACAATACAAGGAATAGCATTTATATTAGAAAGTGAATTACCTAATTCATTTTTAAAAAATAAAGAAATTATTGAATATTTAGTTGGAAATATTACATCAAATAATGTTCCAAATAGATTAAAAAAACTATTTAATGAAACTATCGATAGTTCAATTTGTTCATATATGGATAATTATGCATCAAGTTTTGGAATAACCTGTGAGCAAGTTGGAAATAATGTAGCTATATATGGTCTTTATCCAGTTACTATTTATATTTTCCAATCAATGATTGAATTATTAAAAATAATTAATGAAGTTATTAAAAAGGGAAATGAAAAAAATTATGTTTATTCAGAATTATTTTATGGTTCTCAATATTATCTCAATTTTTATCCTGAAAATAAAAGTTTATGGGAAGAATATGAAAAACTTGATCCTTTTAATGTAATTAATCAACCTATGATGAAAAATTTAACTGTTTTAATTGAAAATATTTTTAGACCTTCAGCAGAAGCTTTTTTAGATTTTATTGATAAGGATATTGAAAATATTATGGAAGATATGGAAAAAATTATAATAATTTGTCTTGTTTGTTATTATTTTATATTAATATTAATTTTTTCTCTTTATATTATACCAGATATTTTTAGTAAGAATATTGAAATAAATAAAAAAAGAAAAATGCTTATATTAATTCCAAAAGATATTCTTCCAGAAATTATAGATGATAAAAAACATCATTAATATATTTATAAAATAATTGTTTTATAAAATTATTAAATTAATATTATACCTTATTTAAAATATAATACATATTCAAATTTAATTATTATTATTAATAATGTTATTTGTATTTAAATTATCATTATTAGGAATTTCATTATTAATATCTTCATTACTGTAAATTTTAACATCATCAGTTATTGTAATTTTATTATAATCAATTTTTTTATTTTTTAAACAATCAAACAAATTAGATTTACAAATAGGACATTTAGCATCAATAATCCCATAAACATATTCTTTTAAACATAAATGATGAAACAAATGTTTACATGGAGTAAAACAAACTTCTTTTTCAAAATTAAAATTTTCTAAACAAATAGGACATTTTTCTCCATAATCTATTAATTGTTTATTAAAAGTAATTCCTTTTATTTCAATGTTTAATAAATAATATTTTTTTTTCCTTTCTAATAATTCTTCTTCTTTTTTCTTTTTTTTTCTTTGATTAGCTAATCTCTGGGCAACCATTCTTTCCCATCCTCTTAAAAAAGGATGTCTTTCATAACAATATTTAATAAATAAACATGAACCTACAACAACAATTAATATTATAATTATCATAATCAAGAAAAAAAAAGCTGTATGTTTGCATAAAAAACTATCATCTATTTTACAAAATATTCCTTTTTTTTCATTTGATTCTGTTTTATTTTCTTCTGTTATACGAAAATGATTTATTAAAATTGAATTAAATAATAGAAATTTTGTTAAGAATAAAAATTTATTCATTTATTATTTATAAAAAATTATATAAATTAAATAAATTATTTAAGTAATTTAACTAAAAAATGTCAACTAAAAAATTAATTCATGTTTCAAATAAAATAAAAGGAGAAATATTAAAATATATACCAAAATTTTTAGAAATAATTAAATTATCAAAAAAATTTAGAAATTATATGAATATAACAAAAAATGTTTATATATTTTCAGAAAGAATTCATAATTATTTATTAAAGAATAATCTGAAAATTTATTTTTTAGAAAATTATTTTAAAGCAAAGAATAAGAATTTCCCACAAAATACTTTACAAACAATTTTAGAATTATATACCTTATATTATGAAAATGAATTTGGTTGTACTGTTCATGAATTTTTTTATAGATTTTCAAAAATAAATAATGATTTAATTTTTAATCGATTTTTAATTCCTTTTGATAATTATCAAAGACAAGATGATGATAATATTAGAACAGAAAACTCAGCAAATAAATTAAAATTAGTAAAGAATATTTTAATTTCTGAAATTAATTCAAAAATAAATATGAGATTTATTTTAAATTCATGTAATTTAATTGAATTAAAAAAATTATCTTTAATGAAAATTTCATTTAATGATGAAATTGAAAAATTATTTCTTGAGAATTTAATTAAAAAATGTTTTAATTTGGAAACTTTAAATATTGATTTTGAAATAACAAATAAAGAGAATATTGATTTATATTTTAAGTTACTTCAGAATAATAAAAATATTAGATATTTAGGAATTTATAATTTATTTTCAGAATTTAATAATTTTAAGGAAATATTAAAAAAAATAAAAAATTTGAATTTGATTGATATTGTTTCTAATAAAACTTTAATTGAAATAATTGAATTATTCAAAAGTAATTGTAAAAATTTAAATGTCATAAAAATTGAAAATAGATTTGATAAATTTGAAAATAAATTAATAAAAAATATTGAATTTGTTTCTACTTTAAGTTTAGTTAAATTAGAAAAAAAAATAAATCAAAATAAAAAAGAAAATAAATCAAATAATAATTCAATAAATATTCCAAAAAAGTTAAAAAATTTAAAAATAATATATTTAAAGGATGTAAATAATTCATTTAATTTTATTTCTTGGAATGTTTTATTTGATATAATTGGAAAAAATAAGTTTCTTCAAAAGATTAGTTTATCTTTAAATTCTATTGAATTGGATACTTTTAAACAATTAATCGACAAATTTTGTGGGTTAAATTTTTTAAATTACTTAGAGTTTTTTTCAAATCTGGATGATGAACAATCAGAATATTTATCAACAAAATTAAAAAGTAATTCTTTAAGAACTATAAAAATTACACATTCTTCATTATTTAAATCTAAAACATTCTTTACAAATTGTAAATGTATTAATTCAATACATTTCATATTAAATAATGAATCACAGAAATTTAAATTCATACTTCCAAAAATTATAAAATTATTATCAATAAATATATCAAATTACCCCAATATTTCAAATTTTCTTGATAATATATTAATAAATAAAAATATTGAAGAAATAATATTTCAAAATATTACATTGAAAAAAGAAGATTTACATAAAATAAAAGATTCTTTAAAAAATCTTACTTTCTTAAATAAATTAATTATTTCAATTAACAATTATGAAAATCTTGAAGATTCTTTAAATTTATTAAAAAATGAATTTCTTAAATACCCAATTGATGGAGGGATTTATTATTAAAAAATATACATAAATAATAATTTTTTAAATCTAATTATATATAATTATAATATTCATTAAAATAATAAAATAGCGATTAATTTATTAATAAATAAAAATGTTAAAATACTTTATATTCTTATTTTTTATTTTATTCCCTATTTCATTGAATCAAAATCCATTTTCTCCAAAAAGTTTAACAACATTAAAAAAATATAATGATGTATCAATAAAAATGGATGGAATAGTATATAATTTACTTTTAAATATTGAGGATTTTAGACTTTTTGAAGATATTAATTTTAAAATATATATTAAAAAAAATAATGGAATAAAAGTTCAAAGTATTCAATATGGATTTATAAAAAATGATAACTTTTCATTTGATACTTTTAATCATTTAAACAATAACATTAAATTTTCTGTACAATATACATCATCCAAAAATTATTATTATTATTTTAAAGTTGAAAAAGAAGAAACTGCAAAATATTTATTATTAAAACTTGAATTAAATTCATATGATCCATCTAATGAATTAAAAATATCAAATACTCAAAAATTCGAAGGTGGATTATCAATAATTTATTTCTTAATAATTTTAGTAATCTTCTGTTTATTTATTGCAGGAGTATGCTTCGGAATATTTTATACAGGTTATTTGATATTTAAATTTTTCTTCCCTCGTTTATTCTATATTCCTCCTCCTCATTTTGAAAATGGAAATAATATTTATTCAAATAATTACCAAATGAATCCAAACAATAATGGTTATATTTATCCAATTATGCCAATGCCTAATCAACAAAATAGTATGCCTTCTTATTATGTAAATTATCCTCAACCTCAATTTAGTAATATTAATCAACCACAAATTTATGGAATGAATTTGGAACAAGCTCCTATTAATATACATACTGAATCTTCAATTGGAGATAATTCTGATGTTGTTGTTAATGTTCCTTATGAAAAACCTCATTAAATAATTAAAATTTTATTTTTATTCAAAATCTTATATTAAATAAAAAAGATATATATTATAGAAAAAAAAAAAATCAAATTATATATTTAAATTTAAAGAAAAAAAACAAAAACAAAATTTAAAATAAATATTTAAAAAAATGTCAAATTATACAATTCAAGAAACAGAAGAAGGAAAATACAAAGGTGAAACCCAAAACAACATTCGTACAGGAAAAGGAACTTTTTACTGGAATAACGGTCGTAAATACATAGGTGATTGGTTAGACAACAAAAAAGAAGGACACGGATTTTTGTATTATGAAACAGGGAACACATATATAGGTCAATTGAAATCAGATAAAAGAGAAGGATATGGTACCTTTTATAATAATGAAGGAGAAGTTTTTGAAGGTCATTGGGAAAATGACATGGCAAATGGAAATGGAATTTATTATTATTCAAATGGTGAAATTTACGAAGGAAATTTTAAAAATGATAAATTTGATGGTAATGGAAAATATTTTTATGAATGTGGTGATCGTTATGAAGGAAATTGGAAAGATGGTAAAAGAGAAGGGAAAGGTATTTGTTATTATAGTAATGGAGATGTTTATGATGGAAATTGGAAAAATAGTAAAAAAGATGGTTTTGGAGTTATTTGCTATAAAAGTGGAAATAAATATGATGGAAATTGGAAAGAAGGGAAAAAAAGTGGGAAAGGAATTTATTATTTTAAAAATGGTGATATTTATGAAGGAGAATGGGAAAATGGGAAAAGAAATGGAATTGGAGTTTTTGTTAAAGGAGGAATTAAGGAAGAAGGGGTTTGGGAGAATGATGTTTTGATAAAAAAGATTGAAAAGTAATCATAGGGGTTTTTATAATAGATTTTTTTTATTTGGAGTTTTTTATTTTGCCTTTTTTTATAGGTTGAAGATTTTTTTTATAGGATGATTTTAATTTGATAATTCTTTTTTGATGTTAATTATAATATTTTGTTTTATTTTTTATAATCATATTTTTATCTTATTGATTTTCATATTTAAAATATATATTAATTAAAAAATGAAGCTTATTATAATTTTTAAAAACTTTGTTTTTAATATATTAAATTTTTTCTTTGATAATTAATATAAAGTTTATTCAAATTAGTTTTAATGAATGAAAAAAAAATTTATCAAAATTTATAGGTTTTACTAATTTTTAATTTAATATCTATATTAAATAAAAAATAAAATATTAAATGACCCAAACTAATTTATTGATAATATCAGACAATTGAAGGAAAAGGATTTCAATAAGTCCATCTACTTTAATGAAAAAGGAACAATGAGATCACTCAATTCTCATACTATTTTCACTTATAATGAATAATTTCTTCACCAAAATTATTAAGAAATTCTATAACTGATTGAGTAAGATTTATAAAATAATTTTAAGATTTGGTTTTTTGTAAAGATATATAAAAAAATATTTTTTTCAATATAAATAAATATTAAAAAAGATTTTAATTATTATTATTATTTTTTTTTAAATTATTGTAACTTAAGAAATTAAAATTTATATATATTAATTTATATTCCTAACTATTTATTTCATACCATAATATATATCAATTATAAAAAATAAATAAAAAAATTTTTTAACATTCAAGTTGATTTTCTAAATATATACAACTTTTTTTAAATTCTTTCCAATTATTTACTCTTAATACCTTTAAATCATTTTTCAAATATGAAAAAAAATTTTTATCTAAATTTTCAATTTCCAATAATGATAATTTAGCATTTGGATTATTATTTTTTAAATCATTTAAAGTTTTTTTCATTAACATAATAATTGAAATAATAGAAATAGCAGCTTTATCAATAGGAATAGTTTCAAATAAAATTTTATTACTTAAAATAATATTTTTATTTGAATTATTTAATTTACTCTTAATATATTCAAGTAATACTTTTGATAATGAAAATTTTTTTTTTAATAAATCCATTAAAATTAAACTTAATTCATAAATATTATTTTCTAAACAAAAAGGATTATAATCTAAAAGTTGTAAAATTTTCATTTCACTTTGTTGAATTGTATTTTCTAATTCTTCATTATCAATATTCATACTAGATAAAAAAGCTTCTACTAAATTTTTAATAGAAACTTTCCCAATTAAATACCCTTCAAATTTATAAGTTAATAAAAAAATAGTAATAGTCATTTTTTTTAAATCATCTTCATTTGTAATTGATTGTTTCTCAATAAATAATTTATCCATAATTAAATCAAAACAAGTAGAAAATCTATAAAAGATAGATTCTCTTTCTTTTTCATTTAAATTAACAGAATTTAAAACATTTTCAGCCCAATTTAAAATAGATTCTCTTGATGGAAATGCAATTCCATCATCATTACTATAATTACTTAATTTTCTTTGTTTTTTTGAAATATTAATTAAAATATCTTCATTTTCTTCTTTTGGAAATGTATTTTCTATATAAAAAGAAGAATCTTCTGTTATTGAAAGTGCTCTTTCATCATCTTCTAAATTATCTATTATGAAAAATTCTTTTTTTTCATCTGGAAAAGAATTCAAATCAAAATAACTTTTTGCACGTTTTATTTGAGACATTTTTTTTAATTGAATTAAATAAAATAGAAAATTTTTTTTATTTAACTTTATTTAAGAGTAAATAAATTATATTATATATCAATAATTAACTAATTAATTATAATATATTAAAAAAATATAATTAAATAATATATATATCAAATAATAGATTTTTTTATGATAAAATTGGCAAAGTTTCAACATTATCTTTAAAAATATCAGCAACATTTTCAATAATTAAAGGTTTAGAAAAAACATTTTCATAATTTTTTTTAAAATTATCATCAACAATATTATTACCAGAACTAGAATAAATTTTAATAGGATAAAATCTTTTTTCATCAATTAAAGCTCTAATAATATTAGTCATCATAGTCCCATTCATAGTATTCATTTGTTCATCAGTTACAATAAATTGATATTTTTTATCTTTAGTAAATCCTTTATAAATTTTATAAATACATTCAATTCCATCATTACTTTCATCAATAGAAATATCAATTCCTCTTTCTTGAAAATATTTAGTAATAATATTAACATTACAATTTCTTAAAACTTGTTCATCTTCAACAACTAAAGCATAAATTTTTTTTCTTCCATTTCTATTTGATTCAGAAAATTCTTCAATATTTTCTTGTATGGGAACATTAGGTAAACTTAAAGTTTGTGGTTTAACCATCATTGATTTTCTACCTTTATTTAATAAATTAAATGTACCTATTCTTTTATTTGTATTTAAATTTACTCCCATTGATTTTCTTGGAAGATTTAAAAAATTATTTTGAGGTTCTTTTATTCCATTTGGTATTGTTGCAATATCTTGTGGTTTCATTAAGATATATTCTTCTCTTTTTGTATTTTCTTCTTTATGAGTAAATAAGGAAGCTCTTTTATTTTTATTTTTATAATTTATTGGATCTAAATTAGTACTTGTATTTCCTGTTAATGCTGATGTTGAGGAATTTAAATTGTCTTTATCTTTATCTTTTTCTTTTCTATTAATTTGATTATTTTTTATATTTTTATTGTTGTCTAAATTTTGAATATTCATTTGATCTATTTCTGAATCTATATTTTTGTTTAGTAAAAATGATATACTTGTTCCTTCATTATATTTTGATTCTACTTTAAAATCTTTCCCTAATATTTTTACCATATCTTTAACTATACTTAAACCAAGTCCTGAGCCAAATTTATTATTTTCATTACTTTTTAAAAACATTGTACCATCTTGATTTAATTTTTTAACTTGATCTTCTTTTATTCCTATTCCAGTATCTTTAACCATTATTAATATATAATCATTATCATAATTTTCACATACTAAAGTAACACTTCCCATTTTTGTAAATTTTAATGAATTTGATAATAAATTTATTATAATTTGCTTTACTCTAATTTCATCAGTATTTATATATTCAGGAATATCATTTTCAATTTCTTTTTTAATTAAAACTCTACTATTTTTATTTTTCCAAATATGTTTAATTAACTCAACAGCAAAATTAACAATAACACTAAAATTAACTCTTTTAATATCAACTTCAGTAACATTATTCTGTTCAGAAATATTATTTAATTTCAAAGCAAAAAATTCAAAATCTTTTGTAATATATTTCATATATTCAGAATAATCATATATAGCATCTAATTTATTAATAACTTCATTAATTCCAGTATTTTCAATAAAAGTTTTTATTTCAGAAACAAGAGTTTCAACTGCAGCTAAAGGATTTTTTATTTCATGTGTAATTTTAGAACTTAAAATTGATATTTTACTTAATAAATCTAAATTCTGAGATGCTTCTACTGGAAAATCTAATCCTATTGCTAAATAATTTATATTATCATTTAATGAATTTACATTTATAAAAACTGAATATGGTCTGTTTACATTCTCAAAATTTATTTCTCCTAAATAATATATTTTTTTAAATGTTTCTTTGTTATCTCGTAATATTGAAAAGAAAGCATCTATTCTTTCTATGAAATTATTTTCGTCTGATGGGATGTTGTTGATTTGTTCTTTTATTATACTTGATAAGTTTTCATTTTTTATTTTTATTTTTGAAAAAATTAATTTTTTCGTGATTACACTTAATTCATTTATATATTTTGAATTTATATTATTTTCATTTGTTAATTTTGATTCTGATTCTTCCATTATAATTTTATCTTTTTCTTCTTTTAATTTTGAATTTTGAAGAAGATCTCTAATAGTAGGATTAAAACTTAATATTTCTTTTCTTGAAAATGTTGCCATTACAAATGTATTATTATCAAATAATTTAGAATAATATTCTAAATCAGTCAATTTCTTATAATGAGATAACCATTCAATTTTTTTATATCTTTGATGTAAATAACAAAAAACACAAATTAATATAGATGAAATAAAAGAACAAAGAAAAATATATGAAAATTTAGCATATTCAATTAAAAAAGTATCTACAATAAATATCATTAAACAAGTAGTAAAATGAGTTAATATATGAAAAATAAAATTATCATCTATAAAAATCATAAATGATAAAGCTAAAAACATTTCAATTAAAGAAAATATTGGTGCCACATCTTTATAATTTCTATAATATTCAGTATAAATTAAAGATAAAAATAAATAAAATAATAATTTATATGAAGATACTTGAACACAAATACTAAAATTCATTAATGCTGTTCTAAAAATTTGTATATTTTTAACGAATAGAAAAAATACTAAATTAATTAATAAAAATATTAATATTAAAATTCCCATAAATAAACGAAGATTATTTATTTTTGATTTTGAATTTACATAACTAATTATTGATATTGTAATTACCGATATTGAAAATAAAATTTCTATACTAGTAAAAATTATATTTGTTTTATATGAAAAAATTGAATCAAAATATAATTTTGATAATTTTTCTTCTGAAAAAGATAATGTAATTGGATGTATAATATGACTATTTGAATCATCTAAAAAAAAATATTTTTCCATTTTTGATTGTTTTAAAAATTTAATTTATATTATTGAAAAATATTCTTTATTAAAATATTTAAAATATTAATTTTTAAAATTAATAAATATCCTATTTCATAATTGATGATTTTCACATGCATACATAAGGCATATATGTTGGTTATTACTTAATTTTTCTTTTCTTAATTCTTTATAACACATTTCATCACAAAGAAATAATTTTTTACAATTTAAACAAGGTTTTAATTTTTCACCACATTCTCTACATTTAATTTGTTGATTTATTTTACAATGAGAACATTCATTTTTTCTCTCCTTTGAACAATTCACACATTTATGAATTAAATTACAATAATCATTACCACAGTTATCACAATGACCACAGCAATTGTCACATAAAACTTTTCCACAATAAATACATTGAATATAACTAATATTTTCAATACAAATTGGACATTTTGAAATTAATTTTTTACATTTATCACATTTTTTTTGACATTCGAAACAAACATAATGACCACAATTTTGTTTTGTTATAAAATCTTTAGGATGATTTTCTTTTTTACAAAAATCATTAATTATATTATCACAACCAATACATTTTGTAGCACATTTTTTTAAACATAATTTCATATATTTTTTATCAGTTTCCTTTGAACATTTTTCACAATAATAATAATGAAGATCACAAAAATATTCTTCACATTTATTACATTTATTACAATGTTTATTACAATAAACTTTATGACAAGTGTTACATGAATGCCAGCACATCATACATAATCTATTAACACATTGAACATTATTATCAATATATGAACATTGTCTTATTGTATTACTTTTACAATTTCTACATGAAATTAAAGATTTTTTACATGAAACACAAGTATCACCACAATTAATGCATATTATACTTTTGCAAATTGAACAATATGTTGTACAATTTTTACAAAAATTGTCATTACATGAATCACATTTAATTGAACATGTACTTATACATATTCTTTTATTGCAATTATCACAAAAATCATTTGTATTATTAATTTTGCAAATATCACATCTTTTATAACATTTAGTACAATTATATATATTTATATGAACACATATTTTTTTCATTAATTTTTCAACTAATTCTTTGCAAAAAGAACAACTTTGTGATTTTGATATTATACATTTATTATCTTTACAAGCTACATATTGACATTTACAATTTTCACAACAATTCTTACATAATTTTTTACTACAAAATGAACAAACTTTTATTGCTGTTTTTGAGTTACATAATTCACATTTATTACTTGGCTCAGATAAACAAAAATTACATATAAAATTTATAGAATCATTTTTTAAATCTATAATACATTCTCCATCCCTACAATTATAACATTTTTTCATACAAGTATTGATAATTTCATTTTGATTTTTTGATTTAATATTTTCAAAACATACAAGATTTGTACAATTATTACATTTTGAAAAATTTACCTCTTTTAAATCATATAATTTAGAACAAACAAAACATTTATTAATATTATATTCATCATAAAAATCATGTTTATGTTGATTTAATAATTGAGAATGTGTATATTGACTACAACAAAACATTGATTTATCACAATAAAATTTTAATTTATTAATTATTTCATTTATTTCATTAGCATCTCTAAATCCAGAATTCATTCTACAAAAAGGGCATTTTAATTCAATATCATAATAATTCATTTCATATAATTTATCAAAACATTTTTTACAAAAAAATTGCCCACATTTTTCATTTGAACATTGTTTTGGCTCAAAACAAATACAGTAACATAGCCCACAAAGTAAATTATTTGGATTAAAATCTTTATTATAGTCGGTGATTTGAGAAATTAAATTTAAACCAATATCTTTATCATCATTATCCATTTTTTAAATAATAAAATTATTTTCAGATTAATAAAAAATATATAATATTTCAAATTGTTAGTGAGTAAGAATATAATGAACAAAAAATATCAATATAAAAAATCAAAAAAAATTATTTCTATAAATAAATATTTTAATGAAAAGATAATGAAAAATGATATAAAAAAGTTTTATTAAAGATTAAAAAATTAAATTAAATAATTATAATCAAATTTTTTTATAAATAATAATTAAATAAAATATAATTATTGGACTATATTTTTTATTAATAAGATTTATAAAATAAATGATATAATAATATAAAGTTTATTAAGAATTAAATATCATTTTTATATATGTGTTATAATTTATAATATAAATAAAATTTGATTTAAATCATATTTTATATTTTTTGAGTTAAGTATATAATATTTTAAATTTTAATAGATATTACTTGGCAATTTTTTGCGAAATATGAATCATCAGGATAATCATTAACTTCTTTCATAGATAATAATTTTTTACTTGTTGATAAGCATATAAATCTTGAATGAGTAACCATAATAACTTTTTTTGATGGATCATTATTTGTATATTTATTAGATAAAAATTGTTTAAATTTTAAACATCTTTGAGATGCATGTGTTAAAGTTTCAACTCTATCAATATTATGATTAACAATATAATTAGTTAATTCTAATACTGATTCCCTTAATTTTTCTTCATTATCATAATTTGATTTAATATTTTCTATTAATTTACTTCTATCATTTTCAGGAATTTTATCAATATTTTCTAAATAAAATAAATCCTGAGCTTTTTGATTAGTATAAATAGAATCAAAATAAGACCAATCAAATTTTACTTTAGAATTCATATTAAATTCCTTTTTTCTTTTAGAAATTAAAAAACTTATAGTATCAGTTCCACTCATTGTTTCAATAATATATGGATTTATTTTCATAACTAAATTATCTTTATTAGGATGATTTTCAAATAAATAATATGCAGTTTGTAATGTTCTATGAAGTGGAGAAACCCATATTTCTTCTATATCTAATTTATAAAATATTTCTGAGGCTTTTTTGGCTTGTTCTATTCCTTTTATATCTAATTCACAATCTAAAAATTCTGGTGTTGAAATTAATTTTGTTTTATCTATTTTTTCCATTGTTTTATTTTTTTGTGTTTCTCCATGACGAATAAATAAAAATTTTCCTTCTGTGTTTAATTCATATATTGGTGATTCCATTAAATAATTTTTTTTATATTATATTTTTTAATATGATTAATATATATAAATTTTAAAATAATTTTTCTTTGTTTCTACATCCTTATAATTTAATACTTTATATATATTCTTATACTTAATTTTTATATTTTTAATTTTATTAGTTTATCATTATATTTTTGTCCCAAATGAGTATTTATTAATTTATTAACATATACTTTTAATAAATCATTTGATTTTATCATTTCTTTTCTAATATCAACAATAATTTTCATATTTTTTTCATTTTGTTTATTCATTAATAATTTTAATCTTCCAAAATGATCTTTATGTACAAAGGTAGGATGATCTTTATCAATTGCTTCTAATTTTTCATTAAAATTTAATGCTTTTTTTACATAATAAAAGTGACGGTGATATTTTTTTTTTCCATTTGAAAAAGATGATTTATTTTTTAGTTTATTTAATTCATCTTTATTGTCATAATTTTCTCTTGTTAAAGATGGAAGAAAAATATTATTATTTAAATTTTCATTTGGATCAAGCATCTCATTTATATAATTATCACATAAATATTTAAAATTCATATATTTTAAATTTTGTGGTTGAAAAAAACATTTATATTTTTTTCTAGTTCCAGGAGATAAAATTTTATTTATTTCCTTTTTTTTATTATCATAATTTGATTGACTCAATCTTAAAGTATTAAAATCAATATTTGAAAAATTATATCTATGAATAGTAGATATTCCTTTATCAATTTTTTTATTTTTATTATTATCATTATTAAAATCATTATAATTTGAAAATGTAGTAAAATATTGTTTTTTATCAAAAAAATTCCTTGATCCATTCATTTGTTTTTTTTCATTAATTTCGCTTTTCATTTAACTAAAAATATATTAAATAAATAAAAAAAATTTCTATTAAATTAATTAAAATTTTAACAAATAAAAAATTATTACTCAATATCTAATATTTCTTTAAACATATTACAAATTTTTACAACAGTTTCTTCACTATGATATTTTGGATTAGTAGATAATTTTATAGTAGACGATTTCCTATCTTTAATATTCCTCTTAAAATAAATTTTAACTTTAAACTTATTATTAATTTGAACTTTAGCAATATCAACTAAATCAATATTAACCAAAGACTCTTTTCCAGCATAATCCAAAAGATAAACTTTATCTTCACTAAAAACTAAAATAATGTTTTTGTCATCACTATTATAATATGAAATAAAATTTAAAATTTTAATATTTTTCCCCATAAAAACATTCATAATAAAATAATATAAAATAGCTTCTTTCTGAATATACTCTTTATAAAATTTAAACTTTCCATATAGTGGCATAGGTAATCTTTCTCTTACAAAACCAACATCCTCATTAAAAGTATTTTTAAATCCTTCACTAGTTTTACTAACTAAATCAATAACACCTGCAATTGGTTTAGTAATAACTCCACCAATTCCTTTTAAAAATCCTTTTCCAAACCCAGCAATATTTTTTTTTTCTTTAATACCTTCAATTGGTTTTCTTACAATATCAGTAACACCATAAAAAATTCCTCCTGCCATTGAAGTTAAACCATAACCTAAACCTTCCATGAAATTATTTGGTTTTTCTGTTATTTTTTTTATTTGTCTTTTATTTAAATATTCTTTATCATTTGTTATATTTAATAATGTTGATGATATTCCTGATGACATTTGAGAAACTGAATTAAATGTTCCTCCTGCTGTATTTTTAATTAAACCTATTCCTCCTTTTATTACTCCTTGGACAACTTCTCCATGTTCGAAACCTTGTTTTGGTTGATTTATAAATTCTTTTACACCAGTTCCAATTGAGTTAATAAAATTTACAGGTTGTCCTAATAATTCCATATTTATTCCTACTCTTATTAATTGTAATATTAATTTTTGTTTATATGATGTTATTATTGTTGATATTATGGTACTTGATATACCATAAAGATTCATTAATTTATTTTCTTCTATTGATATTGATGTGTCTATATTATCATATAATTGTGATAATTTGTTTAATACAGGATTTGTACTTAAGAGACTTTCATAAAAATTATCTTTTTGTTGATTTAGTAATGTTAAATGGAGGTTTATTGAGGAAATTTCTAATTTATTGATAAATATTGGTTTTTCTTCTGTTGAATCTTCGTTTAGGTATTTTTGCCATATTGGTTGAATGTAATTAAATTTTATTATTATGTTTTCTTTGAAGGAATCCATAAATGATAAAAATATTGGATGGACGTTTGTTATTGATGTTTTGAGACCTAATGTTATGTTATTTGTAAATTTGAAAAAAGATTTTAATAGGGAACTTTCTGCTTTTAGAATAAAATCTTGTAAATTAAATGATATGTAGTTTATCTTAAATATTTTATTTTTTAAGTTTTCTTCTGTTTCAATGTTAAATTGAATGAATTGGGAATTCATATCTTTTTGTTTTAAAAATATTAGGAATTTATCTATATTTGATATTTGATTATCTATTTCAACATTTTTTATTTCAAATGATAAATTATTAACTAAATTTGAATTTTCTTTATTTTGTATATATTCTAATTTTAATTCTTTAAATGAAAAAAATAATAATTCTTTTCTATCATATTTTGCATAATTTTTTTTACAATCAGTAAATGTATTATCACTTATAAGTGAAAAACCCATTTGTTTAATTATAATTTTATATTCATTATTTTCAATATTATTATTTCTTTTTTTATCAATTTTATCATAAATTTTAATTTTAATTGAAATACCATTATTTATAATTATCAATCGAAGAAAATGACCAACATTTTTATTTTCAAAAACTGTAATAACTTCATCATGAGGATAAGGTACAGAATAAATTTCTTTTTGAGAATATAAATCAATTCCTTCTTCTAATAATTCATAACTATTAAGATTATTAATCATAATTGGACGATTTTTTAAATTTCCTAATCCAAATTGTAAATTCAATATATGTTTTTCATTTATATTTGGCCAAACAAAAATAGTTTTATTTAAACAATCAATATAATTTGGGAAATTTGAAAATCCATTTTGATAAGCATTAATAGATATTAAAGAAGAAAAATTTTCAATTGTAATTCTAGCATTTTCAAAAGTAGTATTTTCAATATTAATATAAGTAATTACATCTTTTATTTTTTTTGAAATATTTATATATCTTTTTTTTGTTTTTTGAACATTATTTATAATAATTGTTTGAGCTTTTAAATTATTTAATACAATTGATGGTGAATTTTCCCATTCTAAATCTTTATCACAGATTGCAATTTGAATAGGACTTTCTTCCCCATAACCAAAGAAATAAAAATCATTATTATTTTTTGAATTTAATTGAATAATTTCACTATTTTTCAAATTCCTTATTATAATTTTTTCATTTAATGAATTTGATAAAACATATTTTGGATATATACTAATTATATTACAATATAAATTTAAATCCGTCGATAATAAAAATAAATTATTGTCAACTAAAAATTCAATTTTTTTATTTGCTTTTTTTGAAATTAATTCAAATGAATTTGTTGTTCCAATGACTTCAATATTAAATGGTTTTCCAATAAAATTTGTACCATAAGCAACACTTTCCATATTTAAATATTTTTGTTCAGATTTTAATAAATACATATTACCATTTGTTAATTTTCCTACAACTAAATTCTTTTCTTTATTATCTTTTCCATAATAAAAATTACAAGATAAGCTTGAATGAATGATTAAAACTGAATTTGGATGAAGAATTGCTGTTATTTTCTTTCTTCTATCACCTATTATTGTACATAAAATATCTATTTTTGGGATTTTATCTTCATTTAAAATTATTTTTGTTATTTGTTTGGAATCATTTATATTATATAATGTTATATAGTTATCAGTTGAGAAATTTAAGAAAGTTAATATAATTTCAAAATTTGAATTCGGATCAATCATATCACATTCATATTTATTACTTTTTAATAAAGCAATTCTTTTATTATTTTGTTTTCCTTTAACATAAAAATAAACATCAAAAGGTAAACAATTTCTTAAAACATATCTATTTCTAATTTCAATAATTTTATTATATGTAGTTTCACCTTTTGGTGAATATAAATAAACATAAAACTCATCATATTCTAAAGTTTTATTAATTTCTTTAGAAGTAAAGAATTGTAATATTTTAATTTTTCTATGAATAGATGAATTATTTATATTAAATTCAATATATCCATTAAAATATTCAAAAGATACACCAATTATTTCTTTTGATTTTAAGTCTTGAATATATTTTTTATCTTTATCAGTAATTATAACTTTTATGTTATATTTAGTTTTATTTCTGAAACAAAGAGGAGAAAATAAATAAATTGCTTTTTTTTTATTTAATAATTCAACTTTTGAAACAATAAAACTATAACTTAAAATATTTGATTCTAATTGAATATTACTATTCATTATTACTTGATGTTTTCTTTGTTTTAATATATCAATTTTTATCTCATTATCTCCTATTCTTCCATCTTTAAAATAAAATTCAATTGTTTTGTTTTTATTATATGATGTTCCTAAATTTTTTTTTCCTATAAGATTAGTATTTTGATTGTCTTTTGATTCTATTTCAGGATAATTAATTTCATAATATTTATTATTTGGTACTTCAATTCTATTAATTTTTTTATAATCAATATCATGATCAAAAACTTCAATTAACTTTCCTGTGTAATTAAATAATGTATGATTTGAAATTTTCATTTTTTTTTCATTATTATTTTCATTTTTAAAATTATTATTTAAATTATTATTAGATATTTCCTTATTATATTTATTATATAAACTTTTATTCCATCTTTTAAAAATATTATATAAAAAGGAAATATGTAAATCACAAATATTAATATTTAAACATTGTTCACTTATATTAACTTCAATTGAAGAAGTTTTTACTGTATTCGAAGAGAAATATTTATAATCAATAAATCCTTTATTTTTTTCAATTATTGGTTCCCAAACACCAGCAATATAATTATATCCATAAATCATAAAAGAAAAAGCAATTATTGCTTTATGTTCTCCTTGTTTTGGATAAATATAATTAATTTTAAAATTCCTTGATTTAAAATTTAAAAAAGGAATAAATGTATTTAATTGATTATCAATTAAAAATAAATCTAAACTTTCCATTGAAAATAAATAATTATATTCATTTGCTTCAATTGTTTTTGATTTTGATTCATTATTTTTAGTTTCTTTATTCTTATTTTGTGATTGTAAATTATTTTTATTATTTTCTTCCCATAATTTTTTTTTATTTGAAAAATAAGTAAATTCATTTAATTTTTCATAAAAATTTTCACTTAATAAACTTCTTGAATAAGAAGTCATATTCATAAATACAATTATATCTCTAAAAGACATATTTGTTTCAATTGATGAAAATTTTATTTGTGTTATTTCTTCTTTTTTAAATACTAAATCACTTTCATAATTTAAATTTGTTTTCATAGTAAAAATTAAATTAAAATCATTTGTTAATTTCCTTTTAGAAATTTGTAAAATTTCACTATTTAAAATATCTTTCAAAGAACAAATAAAAGGAGAAATATTATTAATTTCCATTTGCATAATCCAAACAATTTTTGATTTATCATTTTTATTTAATTTCGAATTAATCATATCATTTTTAACTTTAATAATAGTCTCTTGTTTTAAAATAAAAGTAACTTCAGAATCAATACAATACATTTCTTGATTTAAATTAGTACATTCATCACCTAAAATACAAATTAAAGGATGTTTTATATTCATTTTAATATCCATTGCTGGACTATTTTCTTCATTTGAATCAAATAAATTTGGTAAATCTTTTGATGAAGGATCATAAAAAGGGAAACCTTCTAAGAAAAATGTTTCCATTAAATAAAATGTATCTGCTTTCATTAATAATTTTAATTTTTCTATATCAACTAAATAAAATTTATCTCTGTTTGTATTAATTGTCATATACACTTTCATTTTTTTCTTCTCCATTTGTTTCATTAAGTTATCTGTTAATAATTCATAATTTATACATGAATTTTTTATGGATTCACCAAATGAACTTAGATTAATATTTTCTGATTGATTTTCATTTGTAACAAAACGTAGTTTTTTTTTTTCTTTTTCATAATCAAAATGCTCTTCTATTATTTTTTTATCATCTTTTTCTTTTGGATCTTCAGAATATTCTTCTATTTTTTGAGAATAATCAGATACAAGTAAATCTTTTATAAAAATATCTTTTTCATATTTTAATTCATATACTTCTATATTTCCAAAGGCACAATCAATAATTTTACTTGTATCTAATTTTTGAGAAAAAATTATTAAATTATCTTCCATTTTTAAAGAACAAAATTTATCATGATTTTTGAAACATAATATTACTGAAATTTCTTGAATAAATATTACATAAAACATTGATAATAATTTTTCTTTTAACTTCTTAGTTTCATCTTCAGATATTATACTTTCACTTTTTATTAATGAATTTACTTTATATAATTTTTCATAATCATAATCATCATTTTTATCATCTGTATATAAAATATTTAAATCAAGACATGACATTAAGAATGTATAATCACTTTGTCTTAAAGTTAAATTAAAATGATCAAAAAATAAATCAAATTGAAATGATGAGTCAAATTCATATTCATTTAATTGCATATCGCTTTCTGTTTTAAGTGTAAAATGCATATTTATTATACCATTTGATTTTTCGAATATTTTAAATTTATCATCTTTTTCCATTGAAAAATTTTGTAATTTAACTTGATAAGATGATAACCATCTCCATTCATCTTTTTTATTAAATAATTTCCCATTTACTTTAGAATAATTATTTGTTAAATTCATTATTCCTAAATCTAAAATTAAACTCTCTTTAAAATAAATTCTTGGTTTTAATATAATTTGTGGATTATTCATTGATATATTTAATTTAAAAAAAGACATTTCTCTTTCATCTTTTTGAGCTTTATTTATATTATTTTCATCTTCTTTTTTTTCTTCATTTTTTTTATTTTGTTTAATAATTGGTTTACTTAAAGCACCTAAAAATTCAAAAATAAAATAATTTAATAGTCTTAAAAATTGTTCTTGTATATAAATAAAAAATATGGAATTAATTTTAACATTAGCAATACTAGAAATATTATCTTTAAAATGAGGACACCATTCTTTAAATGATTTAAATTCAAAATCAATTAGACTTTTATTTACACTATTTTTAATACCAAAAATTTGTCTTATATTTTCTTTTTTAAATTCATTTTGATTTTTAATTGTAAATGGATATTCACTTAAATCAAATATTTCAGTATTACCTAATTCACCATTCATAATTAAATGATCCACATTCATATCACAATTAAAATAACTTTCTCCACATCTTAATTGAATAAAAAATATTTTTAAAATAGGTTGAATACAAATAATATCAAATCTTTTCATTTCAGCATGAAATTTTAAATATACATATTTATATTCATCACATTTTGGTAATAATTGTTTTTTTTCTTTTGATGGTTCAATAAATTTTTGTTCAATTAATTGTTCATTTGGATCACTAATTTCACTAATAACTTTTTTAGTTAAATCATCATTATAAATTAAGAAAAATAATAATTTGCTAAATGATATTGGATTCCAAATAACATATAAATAACCAAAATTTAATATTACTTCAATTTGATTTCCTTTATATTTAGGTGATTTTTCTGATGGTAATAAGATATTTAAATTTAATAATTTTGTTTCTTTATCATTCTCATCTTCACTACTAATTATTTGTTGGAATTCATTTATATTTTCTTGTAAATCAAAAATTTTAACTCCATCAATTGATAAATTCAATTCAATATCTTCACTTCTCATTAATAATCCTAATAATAAAGAATTAATTGATATTTTAAACATATTTTCCAATTTATTATCATGAGTTTCATGTATTAAAACTAAATTAACTGATTTAAAAATACATTCAGTTCCAAAAGTAAATTTTTCTTTGTCAATAAGATTATTATTTAATTTATTTATTTTAGAATCAAAAATTTCATCTCTTCCAATATTTGAAGTTGTCATTTCTTCAATTCTTTCTCTTAAACATTTTTCCCAACTTTTAAATTTAGATTCATTTCTAAATTTAATTTCAATTGTACCACTATAATTTTCCAATTCAATAGATAAATTACCTTTATTAGGATTTAAAATAGCATCTTTTAAATAATAATAACCTGTATATTCTTCATCTTGTCCTGAATTATAAAAATATATATATCCACCACTTATCATTGCTAAAAAATTTTCATAATTTGAACCAAAATAATTTTTTTTTAATACTAATGCAATTACTTTTGCATTTTTTGCAATATCTTTTTTATCAGTTATTAATTGATTCCATAAATCTTTCTCATTTACTGGTTTTAATATATTACTTAATTGAATTAATATTGTGTAAATATATTCTGTTAATTGTAATGTTATATTATCTATTGATATTTGTAATTTCATTGGAGGATTTTCTTTTATTGAATATAATTTTTTATTTAATATTGAGATTCCTATTTTTCCTGAAACATCTTTTAAAACTTCTATTTTATTTATATGTTTTTTCATTTCTTTCATTGATTTATAAAAATCAATTGATAAGGAATCTAGTGAAAAATAATATTTTTTTGGATATTTTTCATCAAAAATTTTTTCTTTAGAATTTAATGAATTATCCATTTTAATATTTCCAAACTCAAAAATTAATACTTTAGAATTGGAAAAATCATATTTGTTTAAAGGAATAATTATACATCTTGGATCAATATTAATTTGAAAAATATTTTTTTTGGAAATATTTTGATTTATTGCTTCCCTTGTTTGAATAGATAAATTTTTATATTTATCATAAGCATTATTTACCATAATTTCATTAATATATTTAATACTAAAAAATTCAATAACTCTTTGAAGAAAAACTTGATGATAAAGAATATTTAATTGAGTAAAATGACAAAATAAAAAAGAATTTATGTCTTCTAATGGAGAATATTTAAATTTCAAACAAATCAAATAAGGAATATTATTATTATTTTTATTATTATTAGAATCCATATCAATATCTATACTTCCTAATTTTACATCTTTATTATTTATATCTTTAAAAGTTAAAGGAATTTTTCTTTTATTATTATTAACAATTGTAAATAAATCAATTATAAAATCATTTAATGTTGACTCAATTGAATATATTTGTAAATTTGAATTCATTTTAAATAAAAAATGTATTTTTTCATATTTTATTTCAAATCCTTCAATTAAAGAAACTTTAGAACTTTTTTCATTTTGAGAACAAATAATTCCCCCTTCATCTAAAATAAATTCAATTTGTAAATTATTTTGTTCCTTATTTCCTTCTTTATTGTCATCAAATTCATCATTCATTAATTCTGTTAATTTTTTTTGTTCTTCATCACTAAATAATTTCTTTTCATCAATATTTGAATAACCAAACCAATATGAAAAATAACTTGATTGTGCATATTTTTTTTCTTCAATTTTTTCTTCTTTAAATACTTTTTCAATGACATTATTACACCAATTATATAAATAACTAATATCAACAACATAAATTATATGTTCAAATAATTCTTTATCATTTTTATTATTAAAAGTAAAATTTGTATTTTTTTTAATTCCTTGATAATAAATTTTAAATAAATTCATAAAATTTTCTTTGTATGATTCTAATTTTTCTTTTGGAATTTGAAAAATTGTTTTATCTCCTTTATAAAATTTAATTTGTTTTAATACCATTTGAATTGCAAATTGAAACCATAAAACTGCATTTTCATTTTTTATTTTTGGATCTGTTAATTTATTTTCTTTATTTTCTTTATCACATATTTTATATTTTGGTTTAAAATAATTAAATTTTCTCATTTGATAAAATTGTTTTTGGAATTTTTGATATTTTGTTATATGATTTAAAATAAGGAAAATACAATCATATTGTTCTTTTAAAATTTGAGTTTTAAAATTTGGTAAATGAATAAATAATGAAATTTTAGCTTCATCATTATTTTTATTTTCAATTGAATCATTTAATTGTTTCATTTTTAAAGTTATATCTAATGGTTCAATTAAATAACAAGTTTGTTTTTTTAATTCTTCTTCATTTTCATTTTCAATTAATTTTTTCATTTTATTATATCTTTCTTCAATATTTTTAATTTTTGAAATAAAATTTTTTTCCTCCTCATTTACTTTTAAATATAAACCAAATTTTGATATTTGTAATAATTTATAAATAGTTGCATTTTTTTCAACATTTCTATCAATAAAATGACATTCCCAATTTTGATTGGTATTAATAACTAACATTTCTTTCATTATTATACCAATTGAATATGGATTTTTATCATATTCTTCAATTCTTATATTAATATTTTTAATAATTAAATGAATATTATCAATAATTTTCAATAAAACTCTTTCTGTATAACCTTTTTGTTTATTTATATCAACTTCATTAAATAATTCAACTAATTTTAAATATTTTTCTTGACAATATTTCATTAATATTTGAATTTTACTTTCATATGAAGTATAATCTAAAACTTCCCAATAATTAGGAGATAATAAAGATAAAACTATATTAATCCCTTCTATTGTAATTTCAGTTGGTGATGAAAAATTTGATTTCCAATCAATACATAATGTTAATTTATCAATTCTACCTAAACTTAAAATAAATGGAAGTTTTAAATCTGAAATTGTTTTACTATTTATTTGAATATTTTCTAATGTTAAACTTCCACTCCATATTCCTAAAGATAGTTTATTTCTGTCTAAATTTTCAATATAATCTCCAAGATATGCTAAAATTAATTGTTCTATTAATCCTTCAAACATTTAAATTTTAATTAAAATGTTTAATTTATATTTTTAAAAATTTTATTTATGAATAAATATAAAATCAATAATTAGTTATTGTAAATACATTTTTTAAATAAAATAATTCTCTATTTCTTTTTTCCAATTTAGTAATAAAAACTATTATTACAATTAAAATTAAACATAACTCATGTATAATCTCTATTATAATTGATATATCAAATAATTTTTCTAATAAATTCATAATATTTTCAATTCCTTTCATAGATATATATTCTTCCACAACTTTTCTTATTGGTCTATAAATAAAATAACTAAATAATTCACATTTAAATAAATAATTTAATTCTAAAAATCTAATTATTCCATCATAAGTTTTAATTTTTATTGAATGTATTGCATCATTTATTAAACCTAAATGTTGTTGATAAATTATATTAGCCCTTTTTTTCTCCATTGCCTTTGTCATTAAACAATATTTTGCTAAATTTTCAAAAAATTGTTCCTCTGGAAATTCTTCATTTATTATATTGAATATAGAATTATTTGCTAATATATAAAATGTATTACAATTTATTTCAATACAATCATTTAAAAATAATAAATATTTTTTAACTTTTGCTTTTTTTTGATGAATTTGATAAAAGTCAAATAATGTATTCTGAATAAGGTTATCAAAATTAGGAACTTCAATAATTGTTGAAATTTCTTCCTCAGTTTGATTACAATATAATATTAATTGTAAATATGAAAACATTCTATATGAAATCACTTCTGAGTCAAAACCTTTTTCAATTAAGTAAAATACTCTCTTTATTATAAAAAAACAATTCGACCAATAAATAATTTCAATGATAAATATTATTATTATTGATATAAATATCATTATTATGAAATTATAATATATTTTATTAATTCCATTTTTTCTTAGAGTTTTGAGAGAAAATAAATTCAATTTTTCTAATTTTAAGAGGTATTTGGTTTTATAATGAAATGGATTATTATATTTTTTTTTCTTTATTTTATTCATAGTTGTTTTGTAATTTTCATAAATTTTATCTAAATTTGATAAAATATCTATTGGATTTTCAATATACATATATATTAATTTTTCCAAATTTCTTATTTTTTGTGTATATGTTTGTTTAAAATATTTATTGTCTTGTTTTAATTTTTTTTTTATTGAATTTATGATATTTATAAAATTTCTATCTGTAAAATATATATAAACAATTAAAATTACCACACTAATTATTTTTAATAAAAAAATAGATATTGTATAATTATAAGTTATTGTTTTAAATTTATTTATTTGAATATCAATAACTTTATCAAATCTCAGTCTTATTATTTTTAAATATTTTATATAATCATGATAATTTAAAAGAAGATGATATATTTCAAAATGTGCATCACTTATTTTATGATTTGGTTTTATATTTTTGAATAAATTTTCTTTATAATTAATAATATAAAAAGCATCATTCATATATTGATTATCATTAATCTTTAATATATAAAAAGAATTTATTATTAGAGTTAATGCCTCATATAATGTCATATTATTATTTATTACATATATTAGATTATTTCTTTGAAGAACTTGTTTATAATTAAATTGGCTATTCATAGTATTTGTAATTTCTTTATCATTTAATTTATTTACAGAATCAACAAAGTTTTTTAAATAAATCCCAATCTTATCTGATAAAAGTTGATTTTGTGCTTGAATAATTTTTGTAAAATTTAAAGTTATAATATTTTCTTTATTAAAGTAATATTGATTGTGTTTATCAAAAATATTTATACATTCTAAGCTATTAGGTGAAACTCCAATACATAAAACAGATAAAAAAGAAGAAAACATATGATAAAATGTTTTATAAAATAATTTAAAATTATTATTATAAAGATATTCATTATTTAATTTATTTTTCAATTTTGATTGATGAATAATTTGAATTAATGATAAAACAATAATCAAAAAAAGAAATATAATTTGAATAATTTGAATATATCTAAATAAATCATATTTATTTTTTTTATTATGATTCAAATATTTTTTCAATTTAATTCCACTTCCATAATTATCCGTTTTTGAATGAAATGAATCATTGATTGAAGATTCATCTTTTTTCTTATTTTCCTTTATAAACGAGTGTTCTAATATAGTCTCCATTCCCTTTAATTCTAATAATGTTCCTGATGTAAAAGTTGATTCTTTTATACTTTTTTCTTGCTTATATCTATAAATATTATATAGTTCTTCATCATTTTTTTTTGAAAAAAATAATGTTAAATCTTGTTTTTTTAAATTATTTATATTTAAAAAATCATGTAATAAAATTTTTCTATCATTGTCATAAGGATTGTGAAAATATGAATGTGGAAATCCAATTATAAATTCTGAATTATTTATTTTTTTATATATTTTGGTTAAAATAATATCATCGTAAATAAAATATTTTCCATTAAAAATTGAAGTTTTTGAAATATCATCTTTGAAAAGAAAATGAATATGTAAAATTAGAGCTCGATAAAAAATTTTATTATTTTTTTTTAATATAATTAATAATTGAATTTCTTGAATATTTAAATATTTTTCTTGAGCTATTGAAGTAGTTTTTAATGCTTTATGATTAATTTGAAAATCCAACAATTTTTTCATAATTTCTTTTTTTTGCATTTTCATTAAATTTTTAGGAAATAATTCATATAAACTTCTATTTAAATAAGAAATCAATTCTTTTCCACATCTAATAATATGAAAATCAAAATTGAAATAATTTAATTCTAAAGTATGTAATTATTTTTCTTATATAAATAAAATATTGTATCATCATATTGAGAAAAATTTTCTCTAATTTGTTGAAACTTATTTCCAATGCTTTCATTAAATATTTCTTCATAAAGAATTATACATATATATAATGTATAAAATGAATTATTTGAAGGATTAAAGTTTTTATTTGAAAATAAAGATTCATATTTTTTAGATTTTAATTCTATTAATAAATCTGAAAGATAAAACATATCGTTTAATTGATATGATGTGTCCATAGGATTATATGATAATATTTTTTTTATTTGAATAATTGTTGTTTTTGATGTTCTCATAAATTCATTTATATCTTTTAATTGGTCAATAAGTAATTTTTCTTTATTTATTATTATTTTATTGTGTTCTTGGAAAATGTAATATATTAATTCAATATTTAATTTTATATTTTTATGTTTTTTTTTTAAAATAATTGAATAATATAAATATAGTATATAAATATAAATATTTGGATATTTTTGTATAAATTCCCATTTTGAGTTTTTATATATTTTCATTATTTCATTTATTAAATTTAAATATTTATTTTTCTCAGAATAAATAATATTAAAAAGGTTTTGTTCAGCTTTATTTTTTATATTATTTAATAATTTGTTTTTTTTAAATGATTCACAAATTTTACAATTATTACAAATATTAATATGTAAATTAATCTTTTCATATAATTTAATTTTGTTTTCTATAGTGGAATATTGAGTAAATAAATAATAAAAAGCATTATCTTGATTTTTATCATTTGATATAATTATATATTTATAAGGATTATATTGATAAATAATAATAAATAAAATTAAAAAAATAAAAAATACAAATATAAATAATTTTAATGAAATT
>JAJJLH010002098.1:0-51435 GCA_023806865.1 Isotricha sp. YL-2021a
AATGTCAATGGCAATACTATTATTTGTATTATAATTGTCATTATTATAATACCCCAACCATAATTATTAGTTAAACCATATAATGCAAATAAAGCTGCTGTAGCAAGTTTTCCTAAAAATCCGAAGAATCCGAAATCAACCGTTTTATCAAGTCCCATATCAAAAGTTTTTAAATATGAGTAAGATTTTGGACCTACATAAAATTTTAATGAAAAATTTTGAACAGTTTCTTCTTGTTTTACTTTAGCACTAAACATTAAAACGGGAGGCATTCTTTTATTTTGTTTAACCATTCCTACATTAGAATAATTTAATGAGTTGTCCGGAATAAGAGCTGATAAAAAGTATCTATTATCTATTGCTACCCATTTATATAACTGTGCAGGATTATTTTCTGTTTTAATTTTTTCTAATTTTGCGGGTTTTGTGGAAGTATAACCTACAACTCTTGTAACAGATACATTTTCTTTTAATTCTTTATCATCAGTTCCAAGTCCAGGTCCCCAATTAAATTCTATTTCAGGAAGTTTTGCATCTTGTGTCAATTTTTCAAGTTTAATATCCATTACATGCAAATAATCTTTTGATAAATCAAAAGTTTTTGTTATTTTCCAATTTTGTATTGAAGTATGTGATAATACTAACTTGCTATCTGTTTTTTCGATTATTTCATATACTGATCCAGGAAAATTTGCAAGAACTGGTGAAGCTTCAGGTAAAACCAAATCAACTAAAGCATCATTTTTTTCTTTGATATACCAATGTTTTATTGAAGCTCCTTTATTTGAAAATACTGCCTTGTATTTATCTGTTTCTATTACGATTTCTTCTTCCGGAATACTTTCAATTTTTGAAATGATTTCTTGTTTAGAAACTGTTTCTTGATTTGTTATATTAAGATCTTGAACATTATTTTCTTGTTGTTGAGATAGCGCTTGTTGCTGTTGCTGTAATTGAATTTGTTGTTCGTTTTGTTTTGGTTGAAAAAACATATACCATGCTAATAAAAAAACAGTTGAACACAACACGAACATAAATGTATTTTTTTGCATTTGATACCTGCCTATACTTATACTTTATTCTTTTGGAACCGGATCGTATCCGCCTTCACAAAAAGGATGACATTTAAGCAATCTTTTAATTGATAAATATAATCCTTTAAATACTCCAAATCTTTCGATTGCTTCATAAGCATAAGCTGAACAAGTAGGATAAAACCTGCATCTTGGAGGGGTAAGTGACGAAAATTTTCTATATATTCTAATAAGAAAAAGCAAAATATGTTTCATACTAAACTATATATTGTTATAAAACTTTGCACTTTCTAAACAATCCAAAACAGCGCTCTTTAGCTTGCTGTACCCTATCGATGTAATTTGAGGTTTTAATATAAAAATTATATCTAAACCCGGTGTCAGCTTATGTTTATTAGTTCTAAAGATTTCTCTTAATCTTCTTTTTGCCGTATTTCTTACTACGGCTTTTCCAATTTTTCTTGATGTTATCAGACCTAATCTTCTAATTTCATTATTATCTTTTCTTTTTAATACATAAATATTAACAAAAACAGTTTTAAGTTTGTTGCCGTTTTTTAAAACCCTGTTAAAATCTGTAGAAGTATGTAATCTTTCAAGATAACAAAAAGAAAAACCTTTACTGCTACTAAGCATTTTATGCTGAAAGTGTTGCTCTACCTTTTTTTCTTCTGGCACTTAATACCTTTCTTCCGCCTGCTGTTGCCATTCTGGCTCTAAAACCAATTTTCTTTTTTCTTCTTTCTTTGTTTGGTTGAAAAGTTCTCTTTGTCATTTTAAACCTCTTTAATATTTACAGAATAATTCAATAATTATACTTTAAAAATAATAATATATCAACTTTTTATTAAATTTTATAGGTTATTGTGTCTTTCAAATGCCAATATTGTATTATGTAACAACATTGTTATTGTCATAGGTCCTACTCCACCAGGAACAGGAGTAATATTTATATTCATATCTTTTACGGCTTCAAAATCAACATCACCATATAGCTTTTTATCTTCACATCTGTTAATACCTACATCTATAATTGTTGCTCCATCTTTTATAAAATCTTTTTTAACAAACTTTGCTTTACCTATTGCTGCAATCAAAATATCTGCTTTCTTTGTAATTTCTTTTAAATCTTGTGTTTTTGAATGTGCCATGGTTACTGTTGCATTATTTGCAAGCATAAGCATAGATACCGGTTTACCTACCAAATTTGATCTACCTAATACAACGACATTTTTTCCTTGAATATCTATGTTAGAATATTTTAACAAATAAACTACACCCATAGGAGTACAAGATACCAACAACTTTTGTGCTACTATTTCATTCCAAGATTTTACAAGTGTAAGCATACCTGCATTGTAAGGATGTAAACCGTCAACATCTTTATCCGGAGCAATTGAATTTATACATTTATCAGGAAGTTGTCCGTTAGGTAATGGTAATTGTAATAATATTCCGTCAACTTCGTTGTTATTATTTAATTTGTTAATTAAATTAATTATTTCTTCTTGTGTTGCATTTGCAGGTAATGGATTATGAAAAGATTTTATTCCTACTTGCTCACATGCTTTTATTTTTGAACCTACATATACTTTGCTTGCCGGATCTTCACCAACTAAAATTGTTGCAAGCCCCGGAACTCTTGAAGTTTTTTTTGATAGATTTTCTACTTTGCTTTTTAATTCTTGCCTTATTGCTTGAGATATTTCTTTACCATTAATTATATTCATAATACATCCTTAGTTTAATGAGTAATCTATGTACTGTCTAAAGAAATCTAAATTTATACATTCATTATCGACAATTTTTACTCCATATAACGGATAAAATAAACCGTCAGCACTTCTAATAACTTTACCATTCAATATTATTTTTCTATTGAGGATTATAAGCTCTAAATTAAATTGTTGTCCAATATGTAAAAAGGTTTCACTCTCGATAGCAAAACCATTTTTAGAAACATCGGTTAAAATACAATCACCTAAAACCTTTTTTGTTTTGTTTTCTAAAATATTTGTTGATAATGAAACTTTTTTCCTTGGATATGCTCTTTTTTCTTCTATCATTTTGGTAACTGTCCTTTCAATTATGTATATTATAGTAAAATTTTAGATTTTTTGCACGTCTTTTTATTGAATAAATAGTGCAAAATTTGTATTTTAATGTTAGGTATATATATAATGGAACAATTTTTAAGAACAAAATTACTTTTAGGTGAAGATAAAATAGCAAAAATATTTAACTCAAAAATTGCTGTTATTGGTCTTGGTGCGGTTGGCAGTTTTGCCGTTGAAATATTGGCAAGAATGGGAGTTGGAAATCTTATACTTGTCGATTTTGATACTGTACAAGAATCTAACATTAATAGACAGTTATATGCTTTGCATTCAACAATTAGTAATAAAAAAACAGAATTGGCTAAAAATAGAGTTTTTGATATAAATCCTAATTGTAAAGTTAAAACTTTTGATACATTTGTTAATACAGATACGCTTGAAACAATTTTTTTTGATAAGCCTGATATTGTTATTGATGCAATAGATTCGTATAACCCTAAATTAAGACTTTTAGAATACTGTTACAAAAATAATATAAAAATAATATCATCTATGGGGGCAGCACTTAAGACGGACCCGTTTTCAATAAGATATGCAGATTTGTTTGAAACTCATCATTGTAAACTTGCTGAAAGATTAAGAGGTGATTTAAGAAAGTTAGGAATATCTTCGGGAATACCTTGTGTTTTTTCTGAACAATCACCACAAATAAAACCTATTCCTTTACCGGAACAAGAAGGTAAAAAATATGGTAAAAATGGTGGTCCAAAAATTTTAGGTTCTACACCTGTAATTACAGGCATTTTTGGTATTCTTTTGGCAAATAAAGCTATTGAAATTATTACGAATTAGTTTGTTCAATAAGAAAAGTTATTAACTAAAACCACTTCTTTTTTTTCATGTATAAAATTATTCCGAATGTTGCTGCAAGTATTAAAAATATTGCTAAAAACCAAGTTCCTGTTTGTCCGAGAAGATTGATTTCTGGAAAAGCAACATTCATTCCATAATAACTTGCTACTATAAGGATAGGTAAAAATATTGTTGCTATTATACTTAAGAATTTCATTGTCTCATTCAATTTTAATGTTACAGAAGACATATAAATTGCAATAAGAGAGCTTATCATTTGAGAGTTGTAATTTATTGTTTTATTTAAACTGTTAAGTTGATCCGTAATATCTCTGAAATATGCAGAATAAGAATCTCTTATATATTCGTTGTTTTCTCTTGAAAAGAAAGAATATACATTTTTTTGTGGATCTGCAATTTTCCTCATAGAAAGTAAAACTTTCTTTAAATCAAGTATTTGTTCCATAACATCCGGATGTGGATCTTCTAAAACTTTATCTTCAAGTAAGTCTATTTTGTCACTTATTTTTTCCATCGTATGTTCAAGGTTATCTACAACTTTCGATAAAATTTTATATAACAATGTTTCCATGCTTTTTAATTCTATTTGTGGTTTTAACATTGCTTTATGCATTAAAGTGTCTAAGAATTCCAACTCTTCGGTATGTGCTGTTACTATAAGATTTGATGATAAAAATATGTCGAGCTCGTACATTGATTCATCAAATTCAGCCAAATTCATTGTTTTTAATCTTATACCATGAGTGTTTACAAATAAATAGTTATCAAACTCTTCAACTTTAGGGTTATATAAAGGAAACAAACAGTCCTCAACCGAAAGTTCATGGAATTTAAACGTATCTGTAAGAAGGGCTATTTCATCTGTAGACAAATCACCTTTCTCTAATGTTATGTCAACCCATAACAAAGAAGGATTATTGTTATATATTTTGTTTATATTTTCGATACTTTCTTCTTGTTGGCATATACCGTTGTTTACATAAATAGATTTTATCATAATACTACCCTAACAAGTTTTATATAGCAAAAGAATTTTACAAAATAAAACTATTTAAGTAAAGAAGAATTTTATTCATAGTTAAATTGAAAATTAACAATCATATTATATATAATCTTAACTGATAATATTAAAAAGGAGTTTTTATGCAAAAATTATTTTATGTTTGTTGTTTTGTATGTTTATGTTTTTTTATTTCTTGTTCTGTAGCAAACAGTAGTTCTACAAATTCTGCAATAGATAATATTTTGAACAGAAAAAGTGTAAGAAAATATTCTGACAAAAAAATTGAACAGCCAAAAATAGATACAATCTTAAAATGTGCTATGGCTGCACCTAGTGCAATGAATAAACAACCCTGGGAAATTTTAGTTGTAACAGATAAAGAAAAACTAGAAAAAATTGCTGAAATTTGTCCAAATGCATCATATGCAAAAAGTTCACAAGTTACGATAATAGTTTGTGGTGATAAAACTATCAGTGATAAGTTTTGGGAGCAGGATTGTTGTGCTGTGACAGAAAATATATTGTTGGCAGCGGAAGCTTTGGATTTAGGTGCAGTTTGGTGTGCAGTTTATCCATTTGATGAAAAAGTGAATGCTGTTAAAGGTTTGTTTGGTTTACCTGAAAATGTTATACCTTTAAATGTTATTCCTATGGGTTATCCTTTTTCAAAAGAAGAGCCGAAACAAAAATATAATGTAAAAAAGATTCATAATAATAACTGGTAAATTTTTGATATAATAATAAAAATATTTAATATAAGGATAAAAATGATGAAGAAATTCTTTTTGTTTGTTATAAAATTTATTGTGATTATTGCAATATTAGCAGTAGCTGGATATTATTCTTTCAACGTATTAATGTCTGCTTTTGTTAGAGAAAAAGCAGAAGTTCTTGTTCCTGATTTACAAGGTAAGAATTTAGTTGAATGTTTAGATATGCTTTCCCAATCTAAGCTTGCATTGATGAAAGAAGGTTCGGAATTTAATCAAGATGTTCCTGCAGGAATTGTTATAAGACAAGTTCCTCCTGCCGGTATGAATGTTAAAGAAGGTAAAGTTATAAAAATAGTTATAAGTCAGGGTGGAGAAATAGTTTATGTTCCCGATTTAAAAGGACAAACGATAAGATCTGCTACAATTTCTTTAAGATCTTTAGGACTTGTTCTTGGGGAACTTACGAAAAAAGCTTCGGCAAAATATGAAGAAGGTATAGTATTAAATCAAGATCCTGCTGCTGGTTCAACAATAGAAAAAGATTCTTCCGTAAATGTTTTGGTATCAAATGGGGCTCCGGTTGATGGAACAATTTTAATGCCTGATTGGTGCGGCAAACCTGCGGAAGAAGCAAAAAAGTGGGCAATAGATGAAAATTATGAAGTCAAAGTTATTTCAAAAAGAACTACACTTGCTAACCCTGGTGAAGTTTTTAAACAAAGTCCTAAATTTGATGAAAGGATAACAAAAGATACAAAAATAACTTTTTATGTTGCAGATGAAAAAAGTTCTTTGGTTCTTGAAGATAAAATTTTTGAGTGTGTTGTTCCTGAAGGAAATGAAAATAAAAGAGTAAGATTGGTGTTAAACGATGAAAGTGGAGAGAGAGATATTTTTAACGGAATAAGAGGACCGAAAACAACAATATCGGTTCCCGTAAAAGTTAATGGAAAAGCAACCGTAAAAATTTTTATAAATAATATTTCAATAGAAGAAAGAGATTTTTAATTATGAAAAATATTTTGATAGCACCATCAATTTTATCTGCTGATTTTTCAAATTTATCAAAAGATGTTTCTATGGTTGAGTCTGCCGGTGCGGATTGGTTGCATATAGATGTTATGGATGGTCATTTTGTTCCCAATATTACCATAGGACCTGTTGTTGTTAAATCAATAAAAAGGCATAGCAAATTGTTTTTTGATGTTCATCTTATGATTACAAATCCGGAAAAATATTGGGAAAGCTTTTATAAAGCCGGAGCAGATTTAATTGTTTTTCATAGTGAAGTTTTATGTGACAAAAAATTATTGATACAAGAAATAAGAAAAGCAGGAATTAAAGTAGGTGTATCAATAAAACCTAAAACTCCGATAAATGATATTTTGGAAATTTTGCCTCTAATAGATGTTGTATTAATTATGACTGTTGAACCTGGATTCGGGGGACAATCTTTTATGTACGATATGGTACCAAAAATATCTTCTTTAAGAAAAATTATAGATGAAAATAAATATAATTGTTTAATAGAAATAGATGGTGGTATTAACGATAAAACTGCAAAAATTTGTGTTGATGCCGGGGCAGAAGTTTTGGTTAGCGGTAGTTATATTTTTGCAGCACAAAATCCTCAACAAGTTTTAAAAGGGTTAAAATCTATATAGATTTATGAATAATGAAAAAATAATTTTAACAATATTATTATCGATATTATTTTTGTTTAATTCTGGTACGGCTTTTTGTAAAAAAAAGAATAAACAAACAATTCAGGAACAAATTAATCAAGAAAAAATAGAACAAGAAATTATAAGTGATAGTGAATATGTTGTTGAAACTTCTGATAAATCTGAAAAAGAAGATAATAATTTATTAAAAGGAAATATTATAGAAGCAGATAACTTTTTAAATAATGCAATAACAGCATGTGGACAAAATAATTATTCGGATGCAAGTGTAAACTATCATAAATTTTTAGAAAAGCTAAATACTTTGAATCTAAAGCCTGAAGAAGTTGAATTTTTGTTAACGGATTGTGAAAATATTTTAAGAAAGATAAAAAATATTAATGGCCTAGAGACAAATAAAGATCATATTAATAGAGATGAAGCTTTTGAAATTTCTATGGAATATGATCAAGAAATTTTAGATTATTGGATACAAAAATATACTATCGGAAAATCTGCTCAAGGTATAAGGCTTGCACTTGAAAGAAGTGGTAAATATATAGATTTAATATCTTCTATTTTAAAAGAATATAATTTGCCGGAAGATTTGAAATATTTACCTATAATAGAAAGTTTGTTTAATAATAATGTTGTTTCTAAAGCAAAAGCAGTAGGTATGTGGCAGATAATGGCACATAGAGGGCAAGCTTTAGGGTTACAAATAAATTATTGGGTAGATGAAAGAAGAGATCCTATAAAAGCTACAAGAGCTGCGGCAAAATATTTAAGAGAACTTTTTGTTTTGTTGAACGATTGGCATTTGGCATTATCCGCATATAATAGGGGCGAATACGGACTTATAAGAGATATGAAGTTTTCTAATTCTTCTTCTGTATTGGAAATGAAAGAAAGGCATGCTATACCAAAAGAAACACAAAACTATGTACCTCAATTTATTGCTTCGGTAAAAATTGCAAAAAATCCGGAAGAGTATGGATTTAAAGATTTAAAATATGAAGAGCCATTACATTTTGATACAGTAGTTATAGATAAAGTTATAGATTTAAAAATTGTTGCAAAATGTGCAAATACTACAGTTGAAGAAATAAAAGAGTTGAATCCTTCAATACTTGCATGGTGTACACCGCATGGATATAAAAATTTTGAATTACATTTACCAACTGGGACAAAGGATATATTTTTAGAAAATATATCTAAAGAAAAAGATTTAAATCCGGATCCCGGATTTATAAAGTATAAAATAAAAAAAGGTGATTATTTAGATAAAATTGCTAAAGAATTTAGAACGACAGTAAAGGCAATAAAAGAAGATAATCCTAAATTAAAGAAACAAAAATATTTACAACCAAAACAAGTTATAATTATAAGACCAGGAAGAAAATATTATAATAAGTAGGAAAATATGAGAATAGTAATAAAAATAGGAACAAGTACATTAACGGATAAAAGTGGAAAATTAAATATTTCTTATATAGATTCTTTTGCACAAGAAATTGCCAAATTAAAGAAAGAAAAAGATATTGATATTATTTTGGTAAGTTCAGGTGCAATAGGTGCGGGTCTTGGTTATTTAAATTTAACTAAGAAACCTAAAGAGTTAAGGAAAAAACAAGCACTTGCTTCAATAGGGCAACCTTTAATAATGCAAGCATATAGACAAGCATTTAAACCGTTAAATTTAATGGTTGCACAAATTCTTCTTACAAGATACGATTTTGATGACAGACAAAGATACATAAATATAAGAAATTCAATAAACGAACTTTTATTAAGAAAAGATGTTATTCCTATAATAAATGAAAATGATACTATTGCTGTTGATGAAATTAATTTTGGTGATAACGATACTTTAAGTGCAATTGTTGCATCATCTGTTCAGGCAGATATGCTTTTTATTTTGACGGATGTAGATGGACTTTATGATGGCATTCCGAAAAGGTCAAAAATAATAAGAACTATTACAAAAATTACTGATGAGTTATTGGAAATAGCAAGTCCGGATTCGAGTAGTGGCAAAGGAACCGGTGGAATGAAAACAAAACTTATTGCTGCAAAAATCGCAGCAAGTTCCGGAACTACAACTTTTATTACTAATGGTTCAAAATTAAATTTAATAGAAGATGCTGTTAACGGTAAAGATATAGGGACAAAAATTTTGCCTAACAAAAAACTTCAATCAAGAAAAACTTGGATAGCTTTCGGTAAAAAAGCTAAAGGGTTTGTTCTTATAGATGCAAATGCAACTGTTGCCATACGAAATAGAGAAAAAAGTCTTTTGGCGTCAGGAGTAATAACTGTTGGCGGAATTTTTAATAGAGGTGATACTATAAGCGTTGTAGTGTTAAATCCTATAGAACAGAACAATATAGAAGTTGCAAGAGGATTATCGAATTATAATTCAGTTGATTTATTAAAAATTGCAGGAAAATCTTCTGCAGAAATAAAAAAAGAATTTCCTAATATATCGTGTGAAGAGGTAATACATAAAGATAATTTAGTAGTAATAAAATAAAAGGTAAGATATGAAATTAAAAGAAAAAGTTTATAAAAAAAACAGAATATATACAGGTAAAGCCATAAACTTTTGCAAGGATGATATTGTTTTGCCTAACGGAGATAAAGCAATAAGAGAGTATATTGATCATCCTGGAGCCGTTGCAATAGTTCCTTTCATAAACAAAACTGATATTATTATGGTTAAACAATATAGATATCCTGTAAATAAAATAACTTATGAACTTCCCGCAGGGAAACTTGATAAAAAAGAATCGTTATTAAAATGTGCTAAAAGAGAATTAAAAGAAGAAACGGGATATACAACAAAAAATATAAAAAAACTTATTTCTTTTTATCCTTCAACAGCTTTTTCAAATGAAGAACTTATTGTTTATATAGCAAAAGATTTGGTAGCAGGAAAGCAAAATCCTGATGAAGATGAATTTATAGAAAATACAATTGTTCCGTTTAAACAAGCTTTACAAATGATAAAACAGGGTAAAATAAAAGATGCTAAAACAGTAATAGCATTACTTTATATTGCATCTAGAATATAATATGGAAAACAAGGAAACATCGGTTGGCGCATTTATATATAAAATTGAAAATAACGAAATATTGTTTCTTTTAATTTATTCTAAAAGAAATAATGAGTGGGGTTTTCCTAAAGGACATATAGAGCCTAATGAAACAGAATTGGAGACAGCAAAAAGAGAAATTGAAGAAGAAACGGGTATAAAAAACATAGAATTTGTTGAAGATTTTCGTTGTACCGATACCTATAAAATAAAGGGTACATTAAGTACTACAAAAAATAGAATAATAGATAAAAATGTTATATACTATTTAGCAAATACGGAAGACGATTTTAAAGGCTCTGTAGATGAAGAAATAGGACAACATAAGTGGTTGAAATACGAAGATTGTATTAAATATTTAAAATATGAAAAGCAAAAAGAATTAATAAAGAGAGCTTTTTTATTTTTAAATGGAGGTAAAAATGAATCCGGTATTAAATAAAAAAACATTTGAAAACTTTGCTTATGAAAATTCAGATGTAATGACAACAAATGGAGTTATTAATAAAAGTTTTATATTGTGGCTTATTTTAGCAGCAGGTGCATATTTGGGATGGCAAAATCCATTGCTTATATTACAACAAGGTCTGTTTTGGCTAATATTTGCGATTACAGTTGCTTTATGTTTGGTAATAGCCTTTAATCCAAAAATGTCCGCTTATTTTTCTCCATTGTATGCTTTTGGTGAAGGCTTGTTTTTGGGAGCAATAACATTGTTTTTTGAAAAGGATTATCCGGGTATAGCAATTAATGCGGTGTTTTTAACAATATGTGTTTTACTTTGTATGTTGGCAGCATTTAAATCAGGAAAAATTAGAGCAACAAAAAAGTTTCGTTTGGTTGTAATTACATCAACATTAGCAATTTGTGGCGTTTATGTTGTAGATATTTTATTATCATTATTTAATGTTCCCGGTATTACTTTCATACATTCTTCAGGTTTTATCGGAATTCTTTTTAGCATTTTTGTTGTAATAATCGCATCTCTTAATTTGATATTGGATTTTGATTTAATACAAAGAGGTGTTGCTTTGGGTGTTCCAAAATATATGGAATGGTATTGCTCATTTGCTTTGATGGTTACTATAGTATGGTTATATTTAGAGATATTAAGGTTGTTGTCCAAAATTAGAAGATAAGTATGGCATTAGATTTATCAAAATCAGTTTTTTTTATATCTGAAACTAAGCCGGAATTATTACCGCAGAGCATATCGGAAGTTGCATTTGTAGGTAGATCTAATGTTGGTAAAAGTTCTGTAATAAATTCTATATGTAAAACAAAAAATCTTGCAAGAACATCAAAAACTCCTGGAAGAACAAGAGCCATAAATATATTTACTCCGGCAAAAGGTAGATGGATAGTAGATTTACCTGGATACGGATTTGCAAGAGTTACCGAACAAGAAAAAAAAGTTTGGCAAAATATGATTGAGACATATATTACTTCACGAAAGACGTTAAGAATGATATATATTCTTATAGATTCTTTTGTCGGACCGACTGAACTTGATTTTGTTATGATGGATTGGGTTAGAAAGTTAAAAATACCTTTTAAAGTTATTTCAAACAAAACGGATAAAGTCAGCAACTTGAATTTAGAAAAATTAAAAGATACAATTTGTGATATGTGTGATGTTAGTATGGAAGATATATATTGTGTTAGTGCAAAAAAACAAATGGGTTTTGGAAAACTAATAAACGATATAGGAAATTTGTTGTTAAAATAAAATAGGAGGAAGTAAAATGAAAAAAGTTGTATTAAGTTTGGTAGCAGTATTTATGTTGTTTGCAGTAAGTGCTCAAGCACAAGTTTTCAAATTGTCTTTATGGGGAGACATTTGTGTTCCTAATGAAGACTATACCGGTGGTTTGGAATTAGGTATCGGTTCAGAAACAGAAGCAGTTGACGGTGTTCAATGGGGCATAATTTATTCAAAAGCTGGAAAATTACAAGGTGTTCAATTGGGCTTGGTAAACAATACTGATGATGGTACCGGTGTTCAATGGGGTTTGGTTAACTTAGCACAAGATTTTACAGGTATTCAATATGGTTTGGTTAACTGGACAAAAGGTGAATTTAAAGGTGCACAATTAGGTTTTGTTAACTATTCAAAACAAGTTACAGGTCTTCAATGGGGTTTCGTTAACTATACCGAAACAATGAAAGGTATTCAATTAGGTTTGGTTAACATAATTAAGGACAACACAATGTTCTTGCCTGTATTTGTGTTCTTCAACTTCTGCTTCTAATTTTTGTGAAGAATATTGTAGTAACTGTAATAGTAGGTTTTATTACAGGGTTAGTTATATCAGGAATTTTATTTGATGTAATTAAATATATCGGAAAATCTTTCAACAGAGTATCTGTTTCTTGGAATATTTCAAAAGCGGAAAAATTTTACTCTAACGGAAGATTTTCCGATTCTATTTTAGTATATAAGAAAACACTTCCTAAAATTGATTCGGATAACAAAGTTTTACTTGCTAAAACAAAAAATAATTTAGCTTTAAGTTTATACAAAAATTATCTTACTACAAAAAATATTGAAGAATTAAATGAGTCTTTAATTTTGTTTAAGGAAGCTGAAGCAATTTATTTAGAAATTGATAATAAAGAATTGGCAGAACAAACTGCAAAAAATATTCTTGCCGCCACACCCCAACAATCAATATAACCATATATGTGTTTGTGTTCATAGATAGCTTTAATCATTCCTGGAAACTAAAATTTTAAAAGAGTTGTCATTGCGAAACCGCGGTAGCGGTTGTTGCAATTCAGTCATTTTGTCTTTTAACCTATAATCCTATAACCTTATAACCTAAAAAAATGCAGAGCATTTTTTTTGTGTTGACATCTTAAAAAAAATATGGTAAATTATACTCCATTAAGTTAGAGACTTTGGGCAGTTAGCTCAGCTAGGGAGAGCATCTCCCTTACAAGGAGGAGGTCGCAGGTTCAATCCCTGCACTGCCCATTTCTCAATTCCTTCCGAAGTGTTAAATCAAAATAAATACAGAGAGGTTTTTATGAAAAAAAGGCTATATTTATCAGTTTTGACATTTTCTTTAATAATATTTATAAGTTCAGTTATTTTTGCAGCAGGTAAAAAAGTAACAAAACTTCCAGAACCAGAAATAGAAAGAGATTATTTTGAAATACATACTCCAGGAACAGAAGCTGTTATTGATTATACAAAGTATGGCGAATTTCAAAATGTAGATACAAATAAATATAAATATGTACCGTCAGATTTTAAAGGCCTAAAAGAAGCTTCAGGTGAAGGTATTTATCCTAATATTGCAGATGTATTTAAAAGTCCAAGATATAAAGAATTAATGAGAGAAAAGAAATTAGAGGGTGATAAATGGGCTTATGTAAATACAAGAGATGCCGAATTAAATTATTATAAATGGGCAACAGCTCAAGAAGATCCCGGTGTAAGACAGTACTATGTTGCACTTGCACTTGAAAATGCCGGAAATTATGAAAGAGCAATAAAAGCATATTATTCAATAGTAGTATTTTTTCCTAAAGCTGTAGGGTATACATTTTGGAAAACTCCATGGTATGTGGCACCTGTAGCAATAGAAAAAATCAAATATCTTACAAGAGAACATCCTGAAATAGGGTTGAAGTTAGTTGATGCGTATGTTGACGTTATAAACAGATTTGATGATGAAAAAGCAAATGATGATTTTATTACAAATCCTGGCAAACTTGTAAAAGCAACGGCAAAGGATTGGGAAGTAAAACCTGTAAATTTAAAGAAAGTAGGAATCAAAAAAACTGTTGGTAAAGGTAAAGTTAAACTTGTAGAGTATAACAATAAACATTATCAATTGTTAGTTGATGGTAAACCTTTTATTGTTAGAGGAATATGTTATTCTCCTAACCCAGTAGGAACTTCTCCTGATAACGGAACATTAAATGCTTCAAGAGATTGGATGTTTGCAGATTATAATAACAATGCAATTATAGATGGTCCTTATGAATCTTGGGTAGATGAAAACAGAAATGAAAGAAAAGATCCTAATGAACAAGTAGTTGGTGATTTTAAATTAATGAAAGATATGGGTATAAATACATTGAGATTATATCATTATCCTGATTTTAATAAAGAATTGCTTATGGACGGATATAAAAACTATGGTTTTATGTATATGATTGGTAACTTTATAGGTATGTATTGTACCGATTCCGGTGCGGAATGGTTTGAAGGCACCGATTATACAAACGAAGAGCAATGTCAGAGAATGTTAGCTAGTGTTGAAAAAATGGTTAACGAATATAAAGATGAACCTTATGTATTAATGTGGGTTTTGGGTAATGAAAACAATTACGGAACTGTGGGTGTTGTTGGTGTAGCTGCCGGAACTGGATGTAATGTAAGAAAAGATGTTCCTGCATATTATCAATTTGTTAATAGATGCGCAAAAAGAATTAAAGAGTTAGATCCACAACAAAGACCGGTAGCAATATGTAACGGTGATACTTTGTTTATGGATATTTGTGCACAAAATGCTCCTGAACTTGATATATATGGGGCAAATGCATATAGAGGTAAAGAAGGTTTTGCAACATTATGGAAAGATGTAATGAAACTATATGAAAGGCCTGTAGTTGTTACAGAGTATGGTTGTCCTGCTTTTAGTAAAATACATAATCAAGTAGAAGCAGAAGAACAACAGGCTATTTATCACGAAGGTAGTATAAAAAGTATTCAAGAAAATGTTGCAGGTTATGGTGTTGGTAATGCTTTAGGTGGAATAATATTTGAATGGACAGATGAATGGTGGAAAGCAGGTCCTCCGCCGGAATACGATTTTAATGCTCATGATGAAACCGCACAATGGGAAGGCCCTTTTATTGATGGTGGTGGATATGAAGAGTGGTTTGGTTTATGTTCTATAGGAGATGGTAAAGGTTCTCCTTTCAAGAGACAGTTAAGAAAGGCTTATTATGCTATACAAAATTTATGGAAAAAATATAAGATGTAAGAGGTCTGATGTTCAATAGAAAAGTTAGCATTTTTATTTTATTATTGGTTATAATTTCTTTATTTACGGTAAACACTTTTGCTAGTGTTGTAAAGGTTGTAAAAAATAAAGATGGAGTATGGAAAATGTTGGTAGATTATAAACCATACTTTGTTAAAGGTATTTGTTATAGCGTTGAAAAAGTAGGTACAGCTTCTACAGCTTCAAATGCTTGGATGTGGTCTGATATTGATGGCAATGATAAAATAGATGGACCATATGATTCTTGGGTGGATTTAAATAGAGATAATTATCAAGATAGTCATGAAAATGCAATTGGAGATTTTGCATTACTTAAAGCTATGGGATGTAATACAATAAGAATTTATGATAGTGAAAATGTTAATAAAGATTTATTAAGAGATTTATATAATGTTTATGGTATAAGAGTAATAATGGGTAACTTTTTAGGAGCATATACCAAAGGTAGTGGTGCATCTTGGCATTTAGGTACTGATTATTCAAACGAAACTCAAAGAGAAAAAATGTTAGAAAGTGTAAAAAATATGGTTGAAGAACATAAAGATGAGCCTTATGTTTTAATGTGGATGTTAGGGAATGAAAACGATAGTGTAGGTAATAGTTTTAATTCTACAGCAACAAATACAAATGCATGGAAAAATCCTGAAGCTTACGCAAAGTTCGTTGAAGAAGCATGTAAAATAATAAAAACTATTGATAAAAACAGACATCCAGTTGGAGTATGTAATGCTACAACAAAATTTCTTAAATATTATAAAAAATATGCTCCAAGTATTGACGTTTTAGGTTTTAATCAATATTCCGGACCATATGGTTTTGGAACATTGTGGAATAGAGTAAAATTAGAGTATGATAAACCTATTCTTATTACTGAATATGGATGCGATGCTTGGAACTCAAATAAAAATAATACATGTGAAATTTATCAGGCTAGATATCATAAAGGGGCTTGGAAAGATATAGAAGATAATAGCTATTGGGGAGAAAAAGAAGGTAATTCGATAGGTGGATGTGCATATTGTTGGATTGATAGATGGTGGTTAGTTGGTTCACCTAAAGTACATGATACAAATTTAGGGGCTTGGAGAGGTTCCACTATAGATGGCTGGTTTAATGATGAGTGGTTAGGTTTTTGCTCTCAAGGTGACGGGAAAAAATCTCCTTTTCAAAGAGTTTTAAGAAAAGTTTATTATACATATCAGGAAGAGTTGTGGGATTGGGATCCTGCAACGTATTAAAATAGTTACATTTAATCACAATAAAATCACATATTTTGGGCTACATTTTCGAATTTTCAAACTTCGAGTACCGCGTTCGCTTTTGTACACTTCAGTTTGAAATTTCTTCAATTCGCCGCAAGCTATGTGATTTTCTTTTATTATTTACATTTTATGATTAAAGCTTAAGTAATAAAAACTTAAAAAATACTTTATTTCACTAACGAATTTTAAATTTTTCTCTTGTTCGGTACATTTTTTGGTAAATCTATAATAGAATATTTCGTTCAATAAATACTTCGTTATAATTTAAAATCTTGGAAGTCTTCGGAAGTAACCAACGGCAATAGATATAAATTTTTCTTTTGTCCATTATTTTATTGTTTAAACTTAAATAGTAAAAATGATATAATAGTCAACTATGAAAAATAAAAAAGAACAATTTATAGAAAAGGTTGTTAAACTTGCGCAAAAAAATGTTTTGGCAGGGAAAGGTGGACCTTTTGCTGCAATAGTTGTAAAAGATAACAAAATTATAAGTTACGGTTACAATCAAGTAACTTCAAAAAAAGATCCGACTTCTCATGCCGAAATTGATGCTATAAGAAAAGCTGCAAAAAAATTAAAAACATTTAATTTGTCCGGTTGCGAAATTTATTCATCTTGTTATCCATGCCCTATGTGCTTTTCTGCAATATATTGGGCAAATATAAAAAAAGTATATTATTCCGCTACAAAAGAAGTTGCAACAAAGTACGGATTTAAAGATGGGAAAATATATAAAGAACTTGAAAACAAAATAAAGTCGGTAAAGTTTATAGAAATAAAATCAAAAGATTGTAATATACCTTTTGTAGAATGGAAAAATAAAAAAGATAAAATAAAATATTAAAATGAAGAAATTTTTAAAAATACTTATTGCACCTTTGGGAATAATAATATTTGTTGTAGCTATAATGTTGTTAAGTAACGAAATGAAAAATTATAGTTACCAACAGATACTTGATACATTAAAAGCAATTCCTTCCTTTAAAATAATTTTAGCTTTAATATTGGCATTAACGTACTATTTAATTTTAGGTGGATATGATGTTGTTGCTTTTAAATTTATAAATGTCCCTTTAAAATTTAAAAACGTAGTTTTTACTTGTTTTATAAGTAATGCTTTAGGTAACAATACCGGTTACTCAATGTTGTTTGGCGGTTCAATAAGATACAGACTTTATTCACTATACAATGTTTCAATGTTGAATGTAACAAAAGTCTTGTTCTTCTCTTCTGCAACTATATGGTTTGGGTTGCTTATTATCGGTGGAATAGTTTTTACTTTCTTTCCCGTAAATTTTACAGACACAAAATTTTTCTTTCATTCTTCACTACCTTTAGGTATTTTGTTTTTAACATTGGTTACACTATACACATTGTTAAGTTTGTTTAAATCTAAACCTATAAAAATTTTTAATAAATGGACAATAACATTTCCTAACATACAAATTACTTTATGGCAAATGTTGCTTGCCACTGCAGATTGGGTAATTGCTTCTTGCACATTGTTCGTTTTGTTACCGCAAGGTGAAATTTCGTATATAACGTTGTTACAAATATTTTTAGTTGCACAAATGCTTGGTATATTAAGCCAAGTTCCCGGTGGTATGGGTGTATTTGAAACAGCTATTGTTATGATGTTACCGGAAGCTACACAAAGTTCTTATGTTATGGGTGCACTACTTGCATATAGAGCAATATTTTATTTCTTTCCGTTAGGTATAGCTCTTTTATTACTTGCAAGCCATGAATTTTTTAGAGCTAAAAAGAGATTTAAAGTTCTTACAAGATTTTATGGCGGGAGAATGGCATCTCTTATACCGCAGGCATTATCTGTAAGTATTTTTATAGGTGGTGCAATAATATTGTTTTCCGGAGTAACCGATGTTTCTTCTTCAATAATTCATAGATTAGATAACTACATTTCACCAGTAATTCTTGATTCTTTACATTTTGCAATAAGTGTTATAGGTATTATGCTTTTATTTATTTCAAGAGGACTTGTTTTAAGAATAAAGAGAGCATACACACTTGCTGTTGTTTTATTATCTTTGTTGTTCCCGTTAGCTTTAATTAACGGATACGGATACGAAAAAATAGTTTTCTTGCTGGTACTTCTTTCACTTGTTATTCCTGCAAAAAAATATTTTTACAGAAATTTAAGTTTGATAGCAGTTAAAATGAATATGTTATGGTTTTCTTTAATATCTGCAGTATTTATTGCATCAACTTGGTTATGTTTTTTTGTGTACAGGCCGGATTTGTATTCCTGGGATAAATTTATAACAGTTTTGTTTGGTGCAAGCGATGCTGGAAGAGCTTTAAGAATTTGTATCGGTATGGTTGTTACTATAGCTATTATAATAATAGCGGAAATGTGGAAACGATACAGATATAAACAATCTCATATAGATTTGGATAATATTAAAAAAATATCAACTTCTTCAAAATATATTTATGGTAACTATGCTTTTGAAAATAGAAATCTTTTCGATATGAATACAGGCTCTTTTATGATGTATTCTCAAATAAATAATAATGCTATCGTTTTTGGCGATCCTGTAGGTGACAGTAAATCTGGCAAAGAACTTATTTGGGATTTTAAAGAAATGACAGATTCAAAAAATATAAATCCTACTTTTGTTTATCTTGGTTACAAAAATTTAAAAGTTTATGATGATATTGGCCTTGATATTGCATCATTCGGTGTTGATGCAAATGTTTCTTTAAAGAATTTTTCTAAAGATACAAAAGAGCTTGAAAGCATAAACAGTTATTGCGAAAAACTTACTAAAGAAGGATATAGTTTTGAAATAGTAGATAAAAAAGAATTTTTAGAAAACAAAAAGTATATCGGCTTTGTTGATTATCAGTGGGAAAAAGAGTTAGGCAATTTGAAAAATAAAATGTTTGATGTATCTTTAAATGCTGCAAACAAATATATAATTATAAAAAAAGATAACTTTATTTCAGGTTATGCATATTTGTTGTTATCTAATACAAAATATGAAGCATTTGTTTCTAATGTTAGATACACAGCAGATTGTGATGAAAATATATTACAATATATCTTGTTTAACAGTGTAGATTGGGCAAAAACAAACGGATACAAATGGTTTAATTTAGGTTTAACACCGAGCGATGAAGTAATAATAGATGATGACTTTAATTCAAAAGCCAAAATATTTGTTTTTGCAGAACATTTCAAATACGATATGACAGCTTTAAAAGAATTTAAAGCTAAATTTAATCCTGTATGGAAGAAAAAATATGTTGCTTTCTATACAGGAAAACAAATGATAAATTTCTTAAAAGACTTTTTGTATATTTATTCTTAAGTCAATCCAAAAACAATCAAAACTATATTAAAATTCCTTAATGTAAGATTGTAAATTATAGCTTTAATTTTATATAATAAAAAAAATTTATTTTAGGCGGTAAAAAAAATGATAATAACTCTTAAAAGAAGAGCTACAAAACAAGAAGAAAAAAAAGTCGTAGATAAAGTAAAAAAATTAGGTTATATCCCTCACATATCGAAAGGTAAAGATGTTACTATTATCGGTATGGTCGGTGAATTTGCAGAAAAATATAGCGAACTTTTTGAATCAATGGATGAAGTTGATCATATAAGTGAAATAGAAAAGCCATATAAGTTAGCATCAAGAGATTTTAAGCAGGAAAATACAGTAATAAAACTTCCTTATGGTATAGAAATAGGTGGTAATAAAGTTCCTGTTATAGCAGGACCATGTGCAATAGAAAGTAAAGCTGTATTGGAAGAAATAGCAAAAATTGTAAAAGATGCTGGTGGAACAATTCTTAGAGGTGGAGCGTACAAACCAAGATCTTCACCATACACATTCCAAGGTTTAGGAGAAAAAGGTTTAAAATATTTGCACGATGTAGGAGTAAAATATAAATTACCTACGATAAGTGAAGCAATGTCTGTAGAACAAGTTCCTTTAGTAAGTAAATATTGCGATATAGTTCAAATCGGTGCAAGAAATGTTCAAAATTACGATTTGTTAAAAGCATGTGGTAAACAGAAGAAACCTGTATTGTTAAAAAGAGGTATGGCGACAACAATAAAAGAATGGTTGCTTTCCGCTGAATATATATTATCTGAAGGAAACAGTAATGTTATGTTATGTGAAAGAGGGATAAGAACATTTGAAACGGCAACAAGATTTACATTAGATTTAAATGCTATACCTGTAGTAAAAAAGCTTACACATTTGCCTGTAGTTCTTGACCCGTCACATGGTATAGGAATAAGAGAACATGTGCCAACAATGGCAAAAGCTTGTTTAGCAGTAGGTGCAGATGCAATTGCCATGGAAATACATCCAAGACCTGAAGAAGCATTGTCTGACGGCCCACAAAGTTTATTACCGGATCAATATAAAAAATTGATGTCCGAATTAAAAGTTTTAGCAAAAGCATTAGGAAGAGAAATTTAATGAAAACCGTTGCAGTAATAGGTGTAGGTTTGATGGGTGGCTCTTTAGGTATTGCCTTGAGACATGTATTAAAAAATGGCTCAAGGCAATATGATGTTGTAGGTATAGGTAGAAATGTAAAAAATTTAAAACATGCTAAAGATAAAAATGCCGTTGATTGTTATTCTACGGATATCAGTGCAGCAAAATGTGCTGATATCATTTTTATTTGTAGCCCTGTGGATACAACAGTTGATATTTATAAAGAAATAGCAAAATTTGCAGATAAAAAAACTATTATTTGTGATATAGGTAGCATAAAATTTAACGTTGATAACAAAATAAAACAACTTCAACAAAAAAATAAAGATTACCCTGCTTTTATAGGTTGTCATCCTATGTGTGGTATAGAACAAAATGGTATAGAGTATGCCAGTTTGGACATATATAATAATGCCACTGTTGTAATAACAGCAAACCCTAAAGATAAAAATACAAAAATAATATCTAAATTGTGGAAAGATATAGGTTGTAAAGTTTTGTTTATGTCTGCAAAAGAGCACGACGAAACAGTAGCTTTTACAAGCCATATTCCACACATAATAGCATTTAGCTTTTATAAGATGTTTAGAGAGAAAAAAGATAAAAATATAAACATAAATAATTTGGTTGCAGGTTCGTTTAAAAGTTTAACAAGAGTAGCAAAATCGTCCCCACAAATGTGGATACCGATATTTTTGAATAATAAGAAGAATTTGAAAATATTATCTAAAGAGTTATGTAAACAAATAAAATTGTTTGTTGATAGTTTTAGTGATGAAAAGAAATTGAAAGAAATTTTAGATAAAAGTATAAGACAATGAAAATAAATAAAGTGTCAAACCTTAACGGAATAATTACTGTTCCTGCAGATAAATCAATTACGCATAGATCAATAATGTTATCTTCGCTTGCCATAGGAAAATCGTACATAAGAAATTATTTAAAATCCGATGATTGTTTAATGACAATGAATGCTTTTAAGCAGATGGGTGTAAATATAGAACAAAAAGAAGATTCTCTTACAATAATCGGTGCAGGAATAAACGGTTTAAAAAATCCTGTTAAAGAAATTTATGCGGGAAATTCAGGAACAACAACAAGACTTCTTTCAGGTGTTCTTGCAGGACAAAATTTTTCCTCAACAATTATCGGTGATGAAAGTTTATCTAAAAGACCTATGAAAAGAGTAATTGAACCGTTATCTTTAATGGGTGTAAATATTAAATCAAAAGAAAATAATTTTTTGCCGATGACAATTTTGTGTAACGGAAAAATAAATGCAATAAATTATAAAAGTCCGGTAGCAAGTGCACAAGTTAAATCTTGTATATTGTTTGCAGGTTTATATGCGGATGGTATAACAACAGTTACCGAACCTATAAAATCAAGAGATCATAGTGAAAGAATGTTTAAAACTTTCGGTGCGGATATTTCCGTTGATAATTTAACTGTAAGTATAAAACATTGTGATAAATTGTATGCACAGGAAATAAATGTTCCTTGTGATATTTCTTCTGCAGCATTTTTTATCGTTGCAGGGTTAATCGTTCCAAACTCAAATATAAAAATTTTGAATGTAAATATAAACAAAACAAGAGACGGAATTTTAACTATTTTGAAAAGTATGGGTGCAGATATTGTTTTAGATAATGTTAGAGATGTGTCAGGGGAACCTGTTGCAGATATAGAAATTAAAAGTTCAAAACTTAATTCAACAAGTTTCGGTAAAGAAATAGTTCCGTCTTTAATAGATGAAATTCCTATAATTGTTCTTGCCGCGACACAAGCTGAAGGACAAACCGTTATTTCTGGTGCTAAAGAGTTAAAAGTTAAAGAAAGTGATAGAATACATTCTGTAGCATCTCAGCTTAATAAAATGGGTGCAGATATTAAAGAAACTGATGACGGTTTTATAATAAACGGTCCTACAAAACTTAAAGGAACAACGGTTGAAAGTTTTGATGATCATAGAATTGCTATGATGTTATCAATAGCAGGTCTTATAGCAGAAGATGAAACTGAAATTTTAAATAGTGATTGCGTAAAAATATCTTTTGCAAATTTTTATGAGGTATTAAAAAAAGTATGCAAGTAAAAGAAAAAAGCAGTTTTTTATATTATTTAGGTAAGTTTTTGTTTAAGTGGATGTTTATATTGATATATAGATGTAAATCTTCCGGGCAAGAAAATATACCTGAAAATACAGGTTTTATTATAGCACCTAATCACATGAGTTTTTTTGACCCGCCGTTGGCAGGTTGTTTTATGAAACAAGATCTTTTCTTTATGGCAAAACAAGAACTTTTTGATATTCCCATATTGGGCTTTTTAATAAAAAGAACAAATGCTTTTCCGGTAAAACGAGGTATGCAGGATATGAGTGCATTTAGAAATGCATTTACTTTGTTAGAAAATAAAAAAGCATTGTTGATGTTTCCGGAAGGAACAAGATCAAAAACAGGGGAATTAGGTAAAGCAAGAGCAGGTGTAGGAATGGTTGCTTGTAATTGTCAAGTGCCTATAGTTCCTGTAAAACTTGTTAATACTAACAATATGAAAAAATTCAAAAAAATAGAAGTAAAGTATGGCAAACCTATATATCCTCCAAAAGAACATACAAAAGAAGACTATTTAAAATTAGCTCAACAAGTTTTGGATGAAATAAAAAAATTATGAAAGAAATAATAATAAATCATTTCTTAGATTATGAGTTTGTATATATTTTTTTATTTATTTCAATAATATTTTTATTAATATCAATATTTATAAAACATCAAATAATAAGAAAAGTATCTATATTATTTTTTTCAATGTTTTTTATTCTATTCACTTTTGAATTTGGATTATCTTTTTCTGTGGATAAAATAAAATCAGATTATTGTCCTGATTTTTATTTTGAGTCAAGTGATATACAAGTAAAAAAAACTCACGAAATGAAAATAAAATCTAAAATGGATGAAAAAACTATTACTACAAGAGCAGATATAAAATCGGATGATTATGATACTAGTATTTATAAAAAATTATATGATGTTATTTATTCTCAATATAATAATGGGTTTAGATATACAAAAAGAAACGAAAATTCAACAGAAACATATATCTTTTTAGGATGTTCTTTTGTTTTTGGTGATGGCTTAAACGATGATGAAACATTATCCTATTATTTTTCTAAAAAATTTAATTTTGAAAAAAACATATTGAATTGTGCAGAGAGAGGTCATTCAACAAATATGGCATTAAATATTTTAAACAATGAAATATTTGTGCCATTTATAAACAAAAATTCAAGTATAAAACATTTTTTTTATTCTTTAATATATGATCATATTAGTAGAAATTTTAGAATTTTATCTAATGCACCCAGTGATTGTTTTATATTGAAAGATAAAAAGTATATTATAAATAACAAAATTGTGAGATTGAAGTTTTTATTAGCAAGAAGTTGTATTTTCAGGAAAATATTTCTTCCTATTATAGATGAAAAACTTGAACGATATTATGAAGATTATTTAATAGAAGGTTTAGGAGAAATGAATAAAGTTATAGAAGAAAAATATAATTCAAAATTGACAATAATAGTATGGCCTGAATTTGAGAAATTCCCTTTAACAACTAAAACATTTATAACTAGATTAAAGCAAAAAAATTTGGATTTAATTTTTTTGCCGGAAAAATTTTTTTTGATGGAAGATGGGTATAGAATAAAGGATGATGGCCATCCAAATGCAAAAGCAAATGAAGAAATTGCTCAAATTTTGTATGATTATATAAACAATTTGGAAAAGGGAAACATAAATGGTAAAAATAACAATAGCTAAAAGTGCGGGGTTTTGTTTTGGAGTAAAAAGAGCAATAGATTTGGCGCAAGATATAGCTTCAAAAAATAAAAATGTTTATACTTTTGGACCTTTAATACATAATCCACAGGAAGTTTCAAGATTAGAAAAAGAAAATATTAAGGTAATAGAAGATTATTCAAAAATAGAAAAAGGAGTTTTAGTGTTGAGAACTCATGGAATTCCTTTGAATATTTATGAGAATTTATCTAAAAAAGAAAACATAAAAATTGTTGATGCTGCTTGCCCTTTTGTAAAAAAAGCTCAGGAAATAATAAAAGAATTAAGTAAAGATAGCGAACAGATTGTTATTGTGGGAGAAAAAAAACATCCTGAAGTTGTTGCATTGATTTCTTATGGTAAGGGTAAATGTTTAGTTGTTGAAGATAAAAATGATGTTAAAAATGTAAAAAAAACTGATATAATTTATATAGTTAGTCAGACTACGCAAAGTCCTAAAAAATTTGAAGAAATTGTTAATGAGATATCAAAAATATCTCAAGTGAAGGTTTTTAATACTATTTGTAGAGCTACTTTTGACAGACAGAGTGCTGCTGAAAAACTAGCTAAAGAAGTTGATGTGATGATTGTTATAGGAGGTAAAAATTCCGGTAATACAACAAGACTTTATCAGATATGTTCTTCTATAACCAGAACATATCATATAGAAAATGTTGATGAAATTGAAACCGATTGGTTTAATAATATACAAACCGTAGGAATAACGGCAGGTGCATCTACACCTGATTGGATTATTGAAAATATAAAAAGGAGGATAATAGAAGTTACAAATTAGTTTTGTCGTTCAAGAAAAAAAGGAGAAGTATCATGGAAAACAACAATTTAGATAATTTAACGAAGTTTGAAGAAGATGATAGTATCAGCATGGCAGATTTATTAGGACCAGAAACAAAATCTGCACTCAACAGAGGACAAATAATAGATGTTGTAATTGTTGCTGAAACTGATGATGGTTTTATGGTAGATTTAGGTATGAAATCAGAAGGTATAATTCCTAAATCCGAATTTGAAAACAATGAAATACCAAAAGAGTTGACAGTTGGCGCAACAGTAAAAGTATTTGTAAAAAATGCTATAGGAAGAATACAACTATCGTATAGAGAAGTTTTAGAAAAACAAGCTTGGGATAAAGTTGAAGAAGTTTTTAAAAATAATCAAACAATAAAAGGAACAATAAAGAAAAGTATTAAGGGTGGTTTTATTGTTGATGTTGGTGTAAATGCCTTTTTACATATTTCACAAGTAGATACATCTTTTGTTAATAATACAGAAAAATATATAGGCAAGAATTTTGAATTTGCGATTACAGAATTCGATAGATATGATAAAAAGATAACATTGTCAAGAAGAAAACTTTTAGAAGATGAAAAAAGAGCTAAAAGAGCTAAAATGTTTGAAACTTTGACAGAAGGTCAAATATTGGATGGAACAGTTAAAAAAATTATTCCTTCTGCTGCGTTTGTCGATTTGGGTGGAGTAGATGGATTTTTGCATATCGGAGAACTAGCTTGGTACAAGGTTAAAAAAGTTGAAGATATTTTACATGTAGGTCAGATAGTTAGAGTTCAAATTTCAAAAATTGATAAAGAAAATGAAAAGATATCTTTAAGTATGAAACAACTTGCAGTTAATCCTTGGGATAGTGCAGGTGAAAAATATATTGCAGGTCTTATAATGAAGGGCAAAGTTACATCAATAATGCCTTATGGTGCGTTTATTGAACTGGAAAAAGGAGTAGAAGGACTTTTGCCGGTAAACGAGTATGCTTGGAATGATGCAGAGCATTTATTTAAAAATGAAGTTAAAGAGGGTAATGAAATAGAAGTTAAAATTATAAGTTGTGATAAAGAAACGAAGAAGATTTCTTTATCAGTAAAACAAATGAAACCTAATCCTTGGGAGGAGTCAGCAAGACATTATGTTCCAGGAACAAAAGTTAAAGGTATAGTAAAAAATATTACTCCGTTTGGTGCATTTGTAAAATTACCTGAAGGAGTTGAGGGATTAATTCATATAAGTGATTTTTCTTGGTTTAAAATGACAAAGTTTCCTGAAGACTTTTTGAAGAAAGGTCAAGAAGTTGAAGTCGTTGTTTTATCAGTTAATACTCAAAATGAAAAGATAGCATTATCAATAAAACATTTGACAGAAGATCCTTACAAGAAATATAAAGTTGGAACAAACATTAAAGGTAAAGTTGTAAGAGTTGCAGAGTTTGGTGTATTTATTGAAGTTGAACCGAACATTGAAGTATTGATTAAGAGAACCGAATTGTCTTTTGAAAATAAAATTGGCGAACTTCCTAAAGAAGGGGAAGAAATAGAAGCAAAAATTATTAAAGCCGATTTAAAAGAAAGGAAATTGGAAGCTTCAATTAAAAAATTTGAAAAAGCTCAAGAAAAAGAATTGATAAAACAGTTCTCTTCAAACGATGAAAAACCTACTCTTGGCGATATTTTACAAGAAGAGGAATAATTTTAGTGATAGACTATTTTAAAGGAATATTAGCTTATAAAGCTTTAAATACCGCAGTTGTGGAAGTTGCAGGTATTGGTTATTCTGTTTCCATAACTGCGGACACATTTAATAAATTACCTACCGATGGTAATCAGGTAAAGCTTTATATTATAGAATCTACAGGTATGTATGGTGGTGTAATTTCTTATTATGGTTTTTTATCTAAAGAAGAAAGAGATATGTTTGTTTTGATAAAAGATGAAGTTCCTTCAACTGGTGCAAAAAAAGCAATGGAATATCTAGACAAAATTTCAAAATCTTTTGCTGATTTTCAAGCGGCAGTAATGAAAAGAGATGTTTCAATGTTGAGTGGAATTTTTGGCTTTACAAAAAAAACAGCAGAAAAATTAGTTGCAGCACTAAAGGATAAAATAGTAAATGTTACCGTAAAAGATTCTGCAAAGTGGAGTAATATAGATGCAGGATCTTCATCTTCGGAAGCAGTAGCTGCACTTGTAACATTGGGTTATAAAGAAACTGACGCAAGAGAAGTTGTAAATAAAGTAGCAAACGAAAAAAAAGATTTATCAGTAGAACAAATAATTACGGAGTCATTAAAATATCTATAATATGAACGAAGAAAATAGAATAATAAATCCGGAAAATTTATCACCGGAAGAAAAACTTGAAAATTCGTTAAGGCCAAAATATCTTGATGAATTTATCGGGCAACAAAAACTTAAAAATAATTTGAAGGTTTTTATTGAGGCTTCAAGAAAAAGAAATGAACCTTTAGATCATTGTTTATTTTATGCTCCTCCGGGGCTTGGTAAAACAACGCTTGCACATATTATTGCAAAAGAAATGGGTGGAAATTTAAGAACTACATCTGGTCCTGTTCTTGAAAGAGTGGGAGATTTAGCTGCAATTTTAACTAACCTTTCCGAAGGTGATGTGTTTTTCATAGATGAAATTCATAGAATGAACCATTTGGTAGAAGAAGCTCTTTATCCGGCAATGGAAGATTTTGAACTAGATATAATTATCGGACAAGGCCCTTCGGCAAAAACAATAAAACTTCCTGTTCCGAAATTTACATTGATAGGTGCAACAACAAGAGCAGGTATGCTTTCAAGTCCTTTAAGGGATAGGTTCGGTATAATAGAACATTTGAATTATTATGATACGGATGAATTAGTTCAAATAGTTAAAAGATCAAGTTCAATAATAAATGTTCAAACAGATGAAGAAGGAGCTCTTGAAATTGCAAGAAGATCAAGAGGCACACCAAGAATAGTTAATAGGTTACTAAAAAGAGTTAGAGATTTTGCAGAAATAAAAACGGGCGGAGTGATCAATAAACAAATAGCAAAAGAAGGACTTGATGCTTTAGGAATAGATGATATAGGTCTTGATAAAATGGATAGACTTTTACTTACAACAATGATAGAAAAATTCTCCGGAGGCCCTGTAGGTCTTGATACAATGGCCGTGTCTGTTAGTGAAGATGCTGATACAATTTCTGATGTTTATGAACCTTACTTAATACAGTTGGGCTTTCTTGCAAGAACTCCAAGGGGTAGAGTTGTTACCGATTTGGCATACAAACATTTAAATTTACCTTTACCTAAAAAAAATAATAATCAAAGAGAATTGTTTTAATAAAAAATGAAAGAAATAATAATAAAACTTTTGTTCTATTACGAGTTTGTATTTATTTTCTTGTTTTGTAGTTTATCATTTTTATTTTTGGCAATTTTTATAAAACAAAAAATAATAAAAAAAATATTGATTTCATTCTTTTCTTTATTTTTTGTTTTGTTTATCTGTGAACTTTTCTTTTCTTGTCTTATTTCTTTTTCAATAGCTTTTAATATTGGAAATTTAATGGGAAAAAATAATTTTACAAAAGATAGGACTATAAAGCTTATTGAACAAAAATGCAAATCTAATATTACAAAAGATGAAACTGAAACAATTAGGCATATAAAACTTTATTCTAAAGACGAAGAATTAAAGTTTATAGATTTAAAAGATAAAGATATTGATGATAATCTTCTAGATAAATATTCAGTTCTTTTTGATAAAAACTATACAATATATGAGGATAATATTTTTAGATTCACAAAATGTAATCCCTATTCAGAGGAAGTTTATGTTTTTCTAGGATGTTCTTTTACTTTTGGTTATGGAGTAAATGATGATGAAACTTTACCATATTATTTTTCAGAACTATATAACTTTAATAAAAATATAATAAATTGTGGTGTTAATTCAAAATCTACTAATACATCAATAACTATTTTAAATAATAAATTGTTTTTACCTTTTGTAAAGAATGAAGATGCGAGAATAAAATATTTTGTATATACGATAATTTATGATCAAGTAATAAGAAATTTTAATTATAAACTAAATGTTAAGGATGTGTATAGATATTTAAATAATAAATGGTATATTCCAACAAAAATAGGTAAATTAAAATATATCTTTGCAAATAGTTATGTTTGGGAACTATTTATTGTTCCTGCAATAGATAATTATTTAAAACAATATTATGAAGATTATATAGTACAAAGTTTAAAAGAAATGGATAAAATAATAAAAGAAAAATATAAATCAAAATTAGTAATAATATTTAATGATGATATAGTATATTTTGAAAGTTTTATAAATAAATTAAAAAATAGTGATTTAGATTTAATTCTTTTACCTAGAAAATTATGTCACATGGAAGAAGGTTATAGATTAAAAGATTGGCATCCATCTGCAAAAGCGAACAAAGAAATTGCAGAAATTTTATATAATCATATAAATGAAGAAAATAAAACAAATTAAGGATTTTTAATATGGAAAAGATTTTATTGCATACATGTTGTGCACCGTGCAGTGCTTCAACAATAACATTATTACAAGAATATGAAATAGTAAGTTTATGGTTTAATCCGAATATTTATCCGTTAAAAGAACATTTGGCAAGATATGATACATGGAACAAATATATGGATTTGTTGAATATACAAAAAATGGAAATAAAAGCCGATTGGTTAGACGATGAAACAAAATATGAGGAATTATGGCTTAATGATGCCGTTAAATGCGATAAAGGAAGATGTTATTATTGTTATTTAAAAAGATTAGAAAAAACTGTAGAAGTAGCAAAACAAAATAACATAAAAAACTTTTCAACAACACTTTTGTCCAGTCCTTACCAAAAGCACGATATTATAAAACAAATGTGCGAAGAACTGGCTAATAAAAACGGCTTAAATTTTGTTTATGTTGATCCAAGAAAGATTCATTATGATGGAGTACATAAAATCAAAAAACTTGGCCTTTACAGCCAGAGGTATTGTGGATGCAAATTAAGTATTAGGTAGTTACCTAATACTTAATTTACACCTTATAGCGATCTTAATTTAATATTTTGGTTATAATATTGAAACTCATTGCCTGTTGTCGTTGTTTGCTCTCAAAGGTTTTCAAAATTTTAAATTATAACGAAGTATTTGGGGAATGAAGAGTACGTAAAAGTAAGCGAAGCGATTGGTACTCAATTGAGACAAATACGAAGTTAGAATTTAAAAGGTAAATCCGTTTCGCTAAATAGAATTATTTTTTTTACTTGGTATTTCTTGAAACTCAAATCTGTACTTCTGTTTAACATCCGGATATTTTTTGTGGTCAACTTCAGAAGTAAACATATCGTAAGGTCTTATATATAAATCGGTATTTCCATACAATGCTCTATAAACTACATACTTTTCACCTGTTTCACTATGAGTAGCAACATCTTCAACTAAATAATAGTCACCTTTAAAATGTTTATATATTCCCTTTTTCAGTTCCATACTTTTATCCTTGATGACTAAGTTTTTTGCTAATCTCACAAAAAACTTCTTGAACAGATATTTGTTTCATACAATCCACTTTCGTACATGTGCGGTTTCTACATGGTTGGCAAGGTACCTTCTTTTGAATAACTGTAGTATTGCCTTTAAAAGGTCCAGTTCTTTTAGCATCTGTCGGACCTAAAATTGCAACTGCTGGGACTTTTAATGCTGTTGCTATATGCATAGGACCTGCTTCGTTTGCCAAAAACAAACTTGCAAGTTTAAATATTGCCATCAATTGCTTTAATGTAAGTTTGCCGGTTAGGTTAATTATCTTTTTACTTTTAGATAAAGAGATTATCTCTTCATCAAGCCCTTTTTCACTAGCACCACCTTCTTTACCACCGATAAGCATTACATTAACATCATAATTTTCATTTATTAAATCTATGGTTTGTGCAAACTTTTCACTTTGCCATCTTCTCGATATCCAACCGCCACCGGGATGAACTAAAACTATTTTTTTATTCAAATCTACATTTTCTTTTTTCAATATTTCTTTTACTTCGTGAATATATTTTTCATCTACATGTAAACTATAATCTAAATTATCTGTATCAACAGAGCACCCAAGATATTTTGCAACTGCCAAATGTCTCTCAATACAATGAGTATTTATGCTTTCCGGTTTAATTTCTTTTGAAAATAGCCAAGAAAGTTCTCTCATTCCGTTTGTGGAAGAAGATGCAAGCTTATATTTTGCTCCTGCCATTTTAACTATAGATGCAGATTTAAAAAGTCCATGAAAATCTATACTTAAATCAAACTTTTCTGCTCTTAACAGTTTATACATCTTTTTTAAGTATGAAAGAGTTATATGCCTTCTATCGAATACAATTAAATTATCTATTAACGGATTATCTTTTATTATATCTGCACATCTTTCGTCCGCTATCCAACTGATATGTACATTAGGATAAGTTTTCTTAATTTGTGTAACTGCAGGTAAAGCAAATATTATGTCGCCCATTCTACTTGGTTGAACTACCAGTATTTTGGGTTTAGGACTATTTTTTAAAAGTTCTATAATTTCGTTTGCCATTATAAATACTCTTTAATTATTTTTATGTTTTTTTCTATAGCGCCTTTTTGGCTTTTTACTACTTCCAAAGCTTTATTTCCTACTTCTTTTCTAAGTTCAGTATCTTTCAATAGTTTTGTTGCTATATCTACAAATTCTTGCTGATTATTTATTTCAAATGCACCATTGTTTTTAAGTGAAGCAGACTCACTTTCAAAATTATACATATATTTACCGAAAATTATAGGTTTAGAATAAGCTGCAGCTTCTATAGGGTTTTGGCCACCTTTATTTACTATTGAACCTCCTATAAAAACTATATCTGATATTGAATATATTGTTTGCAATTTTCCGAACACATCTATAACAATCACATCTTTTTTACTGTCTGTTAATTTTGAAAATAATTCAAAAGACAAATTATTCTTTTTTATTATTGAAGAAATTTCGTTTACTCTTGCAATATGTCTTGGTGCAACAATCAATTTTAAGTTTGTAAATTTTTCTTTTAATTGTAAGAATGCTTTTACTATTATACTTTCTTCACCTTCTCTTGTGCTACCTGCAGTAAGAATTAAGTCGCTAGAATTAAAAAACAAATTTTCTTTTGTTATTGTTTCACTTGTGAAATCTCTATCATATTTTATATTTCCGGTGATACCAACTTTTTCTTTATTATTTATTAATGTTATAAATCTTTCATAATCATGCTCATTCCTAACGGAAATATAAGTTATAAGATTCAAAAATGATTTCCAAAAAAATTTGGTTAATTTGTAATAAGGGAAAGCTCCTTTAGAAATTCTTCCATTAACAGTTATTATTTTTGTTCCTATTTTATTAGCGCAAGTTATCATGCTTGGCCAAAATTCTGTTTCGATAAGTATAAGAACATTAGGCTTTACTTTTTTTAAGATTGTTGCAATAAACGGATACACATCAACCGGAGCAAGAGCAAAATAAGATATCCCTTTAATTTTTGCAACATATTCTCTTGCTGATTTTGTTATTGTTGAAACTATAATGTTATATTCTTGTAAGTGAGGTATCATCGGTTCAACGGCTTTTGCTTCTCCCAAAGAAGCACAATGTATCCAAACAGTTTTTTTATTTTTATCAAGTTGTGGTATATTCCAACAAGAGAGTCTTTCTTTAATATGGTAAAAAAATTCCTGACGATTTTTTTTGCCTGCCAAAACAATCGCCAAAAGGATTGGAACTAAAAATATTAAAAGTAGACAATTATAAAAAATAAGTAATATGTTAACCATTGTTAAACCTATAATAAATCAGCAACTATTATATATAAAACAGTTGCTAAAGGCAATTGTTAATAGTTGAAGAGTTAAACGGTTGAATGGTTGAAATGTTTTTTTATAAATAAATAAGTTTTCTGCGATGCAAAAACACATTAATTGTAAATTATATATTGTAAATTATAAATTGTCGTTTTTCTTCTTGATTTTTAGTATATGAGTTAGTATAATTTAAAAGTTATTTTAGATTGAATTTTTAATATGTTAAAAAGAGAAATAAAGTTATTATGTATTACTTGTCCGAGAGATGACATTTCTTACGAAAAACAAGTTGAATTAGCATGTCAGGGTGGAGCAGATATGATTCAACTTAGAGATAAAAAAATGTCTGATAAAGACTTGTTTGATCTTTCTTTAAAATTACAGCAAATTTGTAGCAAGTACAATGTATGTTTTACCGTAAATAACAGAGTAGATATTGTTGATATATCAAATAGTGATGGTGTTCATTTAGGGCAAAATGATTTACCTGTTTATTATGCAAGAAAAATTTTAGGTGAAAATAAAATTGTGGGAATATCTGCTTCCGGTTATGATAAAGTTATTGAAGCTGATAAATTGCCGGTAGATTATATAGGTTGCGGTGCAATTTTCCCGACAACAACAAAACAGGACGTTAATGTTAGAGGTTTGGAAGTTTTAAAAAAAATAAGAACCGCAAATATAACAAAACCTATTATTGCAATAGGTGGTATAGATAAAACTAATGTCGCATATGTTATTAAAGCCGGTGCAAACGGTGTTGCTGTTGTAAGAGCTGTATGTGGAGCACAAGATATAAAAAAAGAAGCACAAGAAATAAAAAAAATAATACTTAGTATAAAATAAGGAAAAATTCTATGACTTTAATGGAACAAGCAAAAAAAGGCATTATAACAAAAGAAGTTGAAGAGGTTTCAAAATATGAACAAGTTTCAACGGATTTTGTATTAAAAGGTATAAGTGAAGGAACAATCGTTATTCCTAAAAATATTAAAAGAATACAAAAGTTACCAAGAGCTATCGGTGCAGGACTAAAAACAAAAATCAATGCAAATTTAGGGACATCTCCAGATCATATAAGCATAGAAGAAGAGCTTGAAAAAATGAGAGTTGCCGTTGAATACGGAGCAGATGCTATAATGGATTTATCTACCGGTGGAAACTTGATAGAAATGAGGAAAGAAATTTTGGAACAATGTCCGGTTCAGGTGGGAACTGTTCCTATATACCAAGTTGCAAGCCAAACTGTTAGAGGTGGTAAGAAAAAAATTTCACAAATGGATCCAGAACTAATGTTTGATGTTATAGAAGAACAAGCCGAACAAGGTGTTGATTTTATGACGATACATTGTGGAGTTAATCAAGAAACAGTTTCAATGTTGGATAGACAACCGAGACTTATGGGTGTAGTTAGCAGAGGCGGTTCGTTTTTAGTTAAATGGATAAAAGCAAACAAAAAAGAAAATCCTTATTATGAACAATATGACAGACTATTAAAGATAGCAAAAAAATATGATGTTACATTAAGTTTAGGTGACGGATTCAGACCTGGAGGAAATCCTGATGCAACGGATGGCCCTCAACTTGCAGAACTTTCAATACTTGGCGAACTTGCATTAAGAGCAAGAAAAGAAGGGGTACAAGTTATGATAGAAGGTCCCGGCCATATTCCAATAAATCAAATACAATCAAATGTTTTACTTGCAAAAAGATTAACACATAACAGTCCTTTATATTTCTTAGGACCATTGGTTACCGATATTGCTCCAGGATATGATCATATAACATCTGCAATCGGTGGTGCGATGGCAGCAAGCTATGGTGTAGATTTTATTTGTTATGTTACACCGGCAGAACATTTAAGATTGCCTAATGTTGATGATGTTAGAGAAGGCGTTATTGCATCAAGAATTGCTGCACATAGTGCAGATATAGTAAAAAATGTTAAGGGTGCAAGAGAACAAGATTATCAAATGTCTAAATATAGAAAAGAAAGAAACTGGGAAAAACAAAGAGAATTTTGTTTAGACCCGATAAAGTTTGATAAAGAAAGAGCAAAAATAAAACCGAACTTAAAAGATACATGTTCGATGTGTGGAGAATTTTGTTCAATGAGGGATGAAGAATTATGAAAACAATAAAAGTAAGAGTACCGGCAACAACTGCAAATTTAGGTCCGGGATTTGATGTTTTAGGTGCAAGTTTATCGTTATATAATGAACTTGAAGTGTCAATAGCACAAGATCCTAAAAAAGCAAAGTTTATTGTAGCCGGTGAAGGCAGAAAAATTTTGCCTAAAGACGAAAGAAATATTTTGTGGAAAGCAATGGATGCAGTTTTTATGTTGCTTGATCAAAACGATAAATATAGTTTAAAAAGTTTTAACATAAAACTTACAAACAATATTCCGTTAAGTTCCGGTCTTGGTTCGTCATCTGCAGCAAGAGCAGCAGGAATAATAGCTGCAAATCAAATATGCGGTAACAAATTAACATTAGGTGAAATGGCACAACTTGGTGTAAAACTCGAAGGTCATCCTGATAACATTATACCGGCTTTTTATGGCGGAGTATGTATTTCAATAAATCAAGGTAACGACATGATAGATGTTATAAAGTTGCCTATACCGAAAATAAAAGCTGTTGTATGTACACCGGGATTTGAACTGGCAACTGAAAGATCAAGAAATATTTTACCTTCCAAATACGATAGAAAAGATGTAGTTTTTAATATATCAAGAGTAGCATTACTTACAAAAGCATTTTGCACAAACGATTTTAAAGTTTTACAAGAAGCAATGCAAGACAAAATTCATCAACCATACAGAGCAAAATTAATTCCTGTTATGCAGGAATTGATAGATGCAGCAGTTAAAGAAGGTGCTTATGGTGCATGTTTGTCCGGTGCGGGACCTTCAATGATAGCTTTTTGTGATAACAGTAAAGCGGAAAAAATTGCAAAATCAATGGCAAAAATATGGAAGAAAGAAACTGTTCCTACAAAAACTTTTGTTTTAAGTTTTGATAAAAACGGAGCAGAGAAGATATAAGTTAAGCAGGTTATAGGATTATAAGGTTATAAGTTTAGAACGGTAAACTGCAACAATAAAACAACCAATAACCCCATAACCCTATAAACAGAAAAATTTGTGAAACAAAATTTTTGTTATAAATTCTAAATTGGAGTAAAAAGATGGCACTAATCGTGATGAAGTTTGGAGGTTCTTCGGTAGCAGACAGTGATAAAATGAAACATGTCGCAAACAAAATTATTGCAAGAAAAAAAGGTGGCAATAAAATTGTTGTTGTTGTTTCAGCTCCTGGAGATACTACCGATGATTTAATTACAAGATGTGAAGAAATTACGGCAGATCCTAACCCAAGAGAAATGGATATGCTTCTCGCCACAGGTGAGCAAATGTCTATTTCATTACTTGCAATGGCAATACAATCAATGGGATACAAAGCAGTTTCTTTAACAGGGTTCCAAGCAGGAATTTCTACTGATGATGATTATACAAGAGCAAGAGTAAAGAAAATAAATCCTAAGAAAATATTTTCTTTATTGGATAAAGGTAACATTGTTATTGTTGCAGGATTCCAGGGTATGAATAAAGCAGGAGACATTACAACTTTGGGTAGGGGTGGCTCTGATTTAACTGCTGTTGCACTTGCGGCACAAATGAAAGCAAATCTTTGTGAAATTTATAGTGATGTTGAAGGTATTTTTACAACAGATCCTAGAGTTGTAAAAGATGCAAAGAAAATAGATTTGATATCTTATGAGGAAATGCTTGAAATGGCAGGTTCCGGTGCTCAAGTTATGCAAACAAGAAGTATAGAAGTTGCAAAGAATTACGGAATAGAAATTCATGCAAGATCAACTTTTTCCGATAAAGAAGGAACGTATATAGTTAATGAAGAAAAAATAGGGAGAAAAAAAATGGAAGACCTTATGGTATCAGCAGTAACTTTTGATAAAAATCAAGTAAAATTTTCTTTAATAGATTTACCGGATGTTCCGGGAATGGCAGCAAAAATATTTAGTTCTATTGCAAAGTTAGGAATAAATGTCGATATGATTATCCAGTCTGCAGCTTTAGATAAGAAAAATGATATTTCTTTTACTGTAAGTAAGGTAGATATGAAAAGAACTCAACAAAAAGTTGATGAACTTGCAAAAGAGTTGGGAGCACAAACTGTAACATGTGATGAACATGTTGCAAAAGTTTCTGTTGTTGGTGTAGGTATGAAAACACATCCTGGTGTTGCATCTAAAATGTTTGATATTTTAGCTAAGAATAAAATAAATATTGAAATGATTTCTACAAGTGAAATCAAAGTTTCTTGTGTTATAGATTCAGTTCATTTAAATAAAGCAGTAAATGAATTACACAAAGGGTTTAAATTAAACAAAAAATAAAAATTGCTAAAAGCAATTTTTGTTTTTTATTAGAAAATTTTGTTTTACAAAATTTTACCAAAAAATATAAGCTATAAGCTGTAAGCTTTAAGCAAAAAAATCCGTAGGATTTTTTTATGAAGCAAATAAAAATATTTGATACAACTTTAAGAGATGGTAGTCAGGGAGCAGGGATTTCCTTTTCAGTTGAAGATAAATTGAAAATAGCCTCTGCTCTTGATAATTTTGGTGTATCTTATATTGAAGGTGGTTGGCCTGGATCAAATCCTAAAGATGAAGAATTTTTTCAACTTGCGAAAGATAAATTTAAAAATTCAATACTTGTAGCTTTTGGTTCAACAAGGAAAAAAATTTCTGATATAAAAAAAGATGAAAATATAAAAAAAATTGTAAGCTCCGGTGCAAAAACCGTGTGTATATTCGGAAAATCTTGGGATTTACACGTTCAGTGTGCATTAAAAACTACGCTTAAAGAAAATCTTAAGATGATAAAAGATACGATATCTTTTTTAAAATCAAAAAAAATTGAAGTTATCTATGATGCAGAACATTATTTTGATGGCTATATACACAACAAAAATTATGCATTACAAACGATAAAATCCGCGATAGATTCCGGAGCTGATTATATCTGTTTATGTGAAACGAATGGTGGCGTATTACCTTCATATATTGAAAAAATCGTTAAAGAAACAATAAAAGAATTTCCTAGTGTCAAATTTGGAATTCATGCTCATAATGATTGTGAATGTGCAGTTGCAAATTCAATAATTGCAGTACAATCCGGTTGTGAGATGGTTCAGGGAACAATAAATGGTATAGGAGAAAGATGTGGTAATGCAAATTTATGTTCAATAATTCCATCTTTGCAGTTAAAAGGGAAATATCATTGTGTTCCTGTGAAAAAATTAAAAGAAATAACAAGTCTTTCAAGATATGTTGATGAAATTGCAAATTTAATTCCAAATGATAGTCTTCCTTATGTTGGCAGAAGTGCTTTTGCTCATAAAGCGGGAGTTCATGTTTCTGCAATTAAAAAAGAATCTAAAACTTACGAACATATTAATCCAAAACATGTAGGAAATAAAAGAAATATTTTGGTTAGTGATTTATCCGGTAAAAGTAATATTGTTTCAAAAGCAGATGAACTTGCAATAGATTTGGAAAAAGAAAAAAATTTACATGGTATAATAAATATTGTTAAAGAGAAAGAAAACGATGGCTATCAATATGAAAATGCTGATGGTTCCTTTTATATACTTACAAAAAAAGTAGAAAACAAATATAAAGATTTTTTTACATTGAAAAGTTATAGAGTAAGCGTAGAGAAAAATGCCGATGGTTCAATAGTTTCCGAAGCAACTGTTAAATTGGATGTTAACGGGAAAGAAGAACATACAGTTGCAGAAGGTGAAGGCCCTGTAAATGCATTAGATAAATGTTTAAGAAAAGCACTAATAAAATTTTATCCTGAAATAAAAAATGTTTTACTTACAGACTTTAAAGTAAGAGTAATCAATTCTGATGCAAACACTGCTGCAAAAGTTAGAGTATTGATAGAAACTAAAGATAAAAAACAAAGTTGGGGAACAATAGGTGTAAGTGAGAATATTATTGATGCATGTTGGCAGGCACTATCCGATTCCGTAGAATATAAACTTCTAAAAAAATAATTACTTCTTTTTAATGTTAAGAGATTGTTCAAAATATGATGGTTCTAAAGTATCAATTCCTTTTCTATAAAGATTAGCAAACAAATATTTTGATATTGATTTCATAGTTAAAACATCAGCCATAGCTCTGTGAGCCTGGTTTACCTCTATATCTAAAATTCTTGCGATATCTCCGAGTTTATTAGATTCAAAAGAAAAGTATTGTCTAGAAATTATTAATGTATCTAAAAAGTACATTTCCGGTGAATTGATACCACTTTCCATTATTTCTTTTGATACAAAATTCAAATCAAAATAAGCATTATGGCAAACTAAAATAAATCCATCTATAAAATTTGCAATATCTTTTGCAATATCGCAAAATTTTGGTGCATCTTTTACCATATCATTCGTTATACCATGAATATTTGAAGAAAATTCAGGAATAGGAGAACCGGGATTTACAAGAGTGTTAAATTCTGTTTCTATACCATTACAAACTTTTAACATAGCTATTTCACAGGTTCTTGCACCATGATCCATAGATAATCCTGTGGTTTCAATATCTAAAAAAACAAGATTATCAGGCTTGTTTGTTAGTATCGGTGAAGGTATCATTAAAAATCCTTTTTAATAAATTTATTTCATTATACATATTTATAAATCATTTTTAAATTATTTGTATACTATTTCTATATTGTAAAAAATATTATAAATTTATAAACTATTAGATATATATATTAGCTTAGGGAGTTTCTTTCTTATGAAATTAAAATTATCTTCAATGTTGCTAATGTTTACTTCTTTATTTTTTATTTTTGCTTGTAACCAGCAATCAAATTTTGATAAAGCTCTTGCATATCAGAAAGATGCTGAATATAATCAAGCAGTTCATTTTTATAAATTGGCTATAAAAAAAGGAGATAGAGTAGCTGAAAGTGAGAAAAATATAGGAGATATATTTTTCGGCGATAAGAAATATGATGAAGCTTTTGAACATTATAAAAATTCTATTGAGATAGATCCTGAGGTTGCTTTGGAAACAGTGATGAAATACATGTCATATAATGATACTCATGTTAGAAATCTTGTTGGAGATGTTTTTTCTAAAATTAATAATGAAGATGCAACCAGACAAATTAATGAGACTTTGTCTAAAATTCTAAATTCCGAAGATCAATATAAAATTTTAGATGCTCTTGCAGTTATCTCAAGGATGGGAAGTAAATGTAGACCGATTCTTAAAGATATTATTAAGTTGTTAGATGGTAATAATATCATAAAACTAAAAGTTATAGAGGTCTTGCCTCATTTTGCAGATGTTATTAGTGAGGAAGATTTTGATAAATTGATTAACCTATTATATCAGAAAGATGAAATTATAAAAGCAGCAACTATTGATTGTTTTGGTAATATGAAATGGTATGGGATAAATGCTTTACCTTCTTTGGTAAAAGTTTCCATAAATGAACCTCGTTATAAAGATCAAATTTTTTCTTCTATATATAAAATGGGTTTGCCTACAAAATTCCAAATGGAAGGGTTATATCCTTTTTTAAAGGATAAATCAAAAGATATAAGAATAAAAATATTAGATATTTTTGATAGAAATAGTGATAAAGCTAATGTGTGTGTGCCATATATCATGTATTTCTTAAATGATAGTGATCCTGAAATTAAACAAATTGCAAGAAATATATTAGCTAAAATAGGTAAAGCATCACCTGAAACAGTGCCTGAACTTATTAAACTTTTAGATGAACAAAATGAAGAAATAGTATCAAGAGCAGCTTATGAACTTGGTGATTTAGGAAAAGTTGCTTCTGATGCAATAGATCCATTAAAAAAACTAGTTGAGACTACTACAAATAAAGATATTAAAAAGTTTGCAAGCGATGCTTTACAAAAAATACAGTAAATAAAAATATATTTTTTTGAAAAGAAACTATCTTATTATATATAATTAAGATAGTTTCTTTTTTTTGAGGAAAAAGCAATGACCAAAAAAATTTGTGTGTTTTGTGGATCAAATAGTGGATATAACAAAATATATTTTGAAACTACAAAAAAATTTGCAACAGAAATAGTTAAAAATAATTTTACACTTATTTATGGTGGAGGAAAAGTCGGTATTATGGGAATATTATCTAATACCATCATAGATAATGGTGGTAAAGTTATCGGTGTGATTCCGGAATTTTTAAATAATATGAATCTAGGAAATGAAAATATAACTGAAATGAAAGTAGTTTCGGATATGCATATAAGGAAAAAAACAATGTATGAATTATCTGATTATTTTGTTGCTTTGCCTGGTGGCATAGGAACGCTTGAAGAAATAACAGAAATTTTAACATGGAAACAATTAAATATTCATAATAAACCTTGTGCATTATTAAATATAAATGGTTTTTTCGATAACTATATAAAATTTTTACAGAAGTCTGTTGACGAAGGTTTTATGAAACAGCTACATTTAGATAATCTTATCGTTGAAGAAGATTATAGTAAGCTTATAGATAAACTTAAATTTGCAAAAGATAAACAAGAGTCAAAATTTATATAAGGTTTAAAATGTTTATAGAAAGTGTTCATAATGATATTATTAAACTAATAGTTTCATTAAAAGAAAAGAAAAATAGAGATGAACTTTCTTTATTTGTTGTTGAAGGTTTTAAACAAGTATCGGAAATTCCGAGAGATTGGAAAATAAAATTTATCTTAGCTACCGAAAAATATAAAAATTTTATTGCAGATAAAATTTATATAACTACTGAAAAAATATTTAAAAAAATCTCAGATACAAAAACACCTCAAGAAATATTAGCAGTTGTAGAAAAAAAGAAATTTAATATTGATGATGTTTTATCAAATAATGGAATTTTTGTTATAGTAGATACATTGCAAGATCCAGGGAATATTGGAACAATTGTAAGAACTGCAGAATCGTTTGGGTGCAAAGGAATTTTTGTTTCAAAAAATTCCGTTGATATTTATAGCGATAAAGTTGTTCGTTCAACAATGGGTGCAATATTTAATATACCGATAATTCAAGAATGTGATATTGTTTCTTTAATAGAAAACATGAAACAAAAGGGAATAAATACTTGCGCTTTTTCATTGGATACTGATAATTTATTATCAAAATTTAAATTTAAAAAGAATACGGCTATAATAATAGGTAATGAGTCCAATGGTATAAATAAAAAAGTTTTAAATATCGTAGATACTAAAATAAAAATAGATATGACAGGAAAATCTCAATCTTTAAATGCTGCGATAGCTTGTTCTATTGGAATATATGAGATTTCAAAACAATTAAATGGAAAATAAAGAAAAAGAAATAAAAAAAGTTACTGTTGTTGGAATAATAGTAAACATTTTTTTATCAATATCAAAGCTTATTATAGGATATTTTGGAAACAGTCAGGCTTTAATTGCTGACGGCGTTCACAGTTTTTCTGATTTGGCAACAGATTTGTCTATAATATTTGGTGTGAAATATTGGTTGGCTCCGGCAGATAAAGAGCATCAATATGGGCACAGAAAATTAGAATTGTTAGTTACAATATTTATTGCTATCATGCTTGCTTGTGTAGGTATAGGTATTTTTACTGAGGCAATATTGGCATTAAAAAATAATAATATGAAAATGCCTAGCTTTATAGCTTTTGTTTGTGCAGTATTATCTATAATCTCAAAAGAATGGCTTTACAGGTATACTGCAAAAAAGGCAAATATTTTAAAATCACCGGCAGTAAAAGCAAATGCTTGGCATCACAGATCCGATGCCATTAGTTCATTACCTGTTGCAATTGTAATAGTTATAGCATCTGTTTTTCCAAAACTTATTTGGCTTGATGCTATAGGTGCAGTTATAGTATCTATATTTATAATTTATCCTTCATATAAAATATTTAAAAAAGCAATATTAAATATTTTAGATGAAAGTGTAGATCCTGAAACTTTATCAAAAATAGAGCAAATAGCATTACAAACAAAAGATGTGAGAGAAGTTCATGAGATAAGAACTCGAAAAGTAGGGGAGACTTTTTTTGTAGACATGCATATATTGGTTGATGGTAATATTTCAGTTCAAGAAGGACATGATGTTTCAGAAGAAGTAAAAATAAATCTTATGAAATCAAATGAAGATATTTTAGATGTGTTAGTTCATTTGGAACCATTTAACGAAATTGAGAGTAAACAAAACAAATAAAATGAAAAAATTTTTTATAGTAATATCACTTATTTTAATTTTATCTACATCACAGGTTTATAGTCAATCTAAAAATATTTTTTTCTTATTTCCTTTTTATATGCCTGATACAAGTTTGGGCTTGGTTTTTACTGATATCTTGCATTTTAAAAAAGATAAACAGAAATATTTTTCATCGTTAAATTTATTTGCTTTATATACATTAAAAAATCAATTCTCTATTGGAGCAATGCCATCAATTTATTTTGATAATCAAAACTATTTGTTGGAAGGAAAACTGATTTACACAAATTTTCTAAGAAAGTTTTATGGTGTGGGAAATGATAGCATAAAAGATGATGAAGAAAAATTTATTAATAGAGCACATGGGTTTGGAGTAAGTTTTTCAAGAAAAATAATAGAAAAGTTGATGTTTGGTGTTCAATATGATTTATCCGATATGACTATACAGGATACGGATGATGACGGACAACTTCAATATTTTAAAACGAATGGAGTTATTTCCGGATTTGGGTTTAAAGCTAATTTCGATACAAGAGATAGTAATATATATCCTACAAAAGGTGTGTTATTAAAAGCTGATTATATCCTTTACAATAATAGATTTGGGAGCAAATATAATTATTCAAGAACAAAATTTGATTTCAGAAATTACTTTTATATTTATAATAAAAAATTATTATTTTCTTATCAGTTATATAGCGAGTTTATAAATGGTAACGCCCCTATACAAGTTTTGCCTGCTATCGGTGGAGCAAATCTTATAAGAGGTTTTTATGCCAATAGATTTGTTGATAATGTTTTATTGACTTTACAGCCGGAACTTAAAATTAAAATTACAAATAGTATATGGCTTGCTTTATTTACCGGTGTAGGAAATGTATATGATGATTTAGAGGATATAGATTTAAAAGAAATAAAAACTGCTACAGGTTTAGGTGTAAGAATAAAAATTAAAGATAGTCCGAGAATGAATTTTAGAATAGATTTTGCTTGCTCAAATGAATCACAAGGAACATATTTTACTTTGATGGAAGCCTTTTAACGGCAATAGCAATAGGAGAAGAGATATGTTGGTATCATCAATGAAAAATTATAAAAGTATTTTGAAGTTTTTTCCACAATTAGATATTGTTTTTGATTATATAATCAAAAATATTAATAATAAGACTTTAGATGGAAAATATAATATAACAAAAGAAATTTATGCTAATGTTCAAACTTGCTTGCCAAAACCTAAAAAAGAACAAGTTTTAGAAAAACATAAAAAATATATAGATTTACAGTTAGTGATTTCCGGTAAGGAAAAAATAGGATGGAAATTTTTTGATAAGAAGTTTAAGATATTAAAAAGATATAATGTAAAAAACGATATTTCTTTTTATTCAAATAAGCCGGATACTTTTATAAATTTAAAAAAAGAAGAGTTTGCAATTTTCTTTCCGGAAGATACACATGCTCCTTTATGTTGCGATAAAACAGTAAAGAAATGTATAGTAAAAATTCCGGTAAAGTTTTTAGTGTAATAGATTGTTAATGTATATTATGTAATGCATTACAAGTATTATTGTGTAATTTATAATGCATTAATTTAAAATATATTATAAGATTTGTTCTGTTAAAAATATATGAATTTGCATTTTATTGAATAAGATAGTATTATATTTAACTTGTAAATTTAATATAATAAAAAATATAAATAATAGATTTCGAAATGGGAAGATAAAAATATATGAAATTTTTTTCTATATTATTAATTTTTATAATGTTGTTGTTTAATATGGTATGTTTCGCAAACAACAATACTTTAATAGAAGCACAAAATAAACAATTGCAAATACAATTAGAAAAAGAAAAAGATAATATTCAAAAAATCAATTTTGATAAAAAAGCTAAACTTCGTAATATTGAAGAAGAAACAAAAGCTTTTATAAGAAGTTGGAATACAGACAAAGAAATATCAATACAGCAAGCAAAACAAGAATCAATTAAAATAAAACAAAAACTTATAGAATTAGTAGATAAAATTGAAGTTTTATTGATTAAAAGTCAAAATAAAATAAAAGAAAGTTATGATAATCAATTGAAAATGGCTGCTATTTATACAAAAAAAATTCAAGAAGAATCGGCAAAGGAATATAATGAAAGATTAGAAGCTGTTAAAAAAACATTACAAGAAAAAAGAGAAGAGTCTTTATTTGAAGATGAAAATGAAACGTTACAATTGATGATCAAACTGACGGACCCTTTAGTAGATAGATTAAAATATTTCCAAAATGAAACTTTTTCTGATGAAAATGATTTTAAGGCAGAGTTAATATCTGTATCGGATTTGAATATAAATGATTTTACATTAAATGTTAGATACGATAAAAAAGATTATTTGTTAGAATATGATTTTTCAGATATAGGAAAAGGAAAAGCAGAGTTAATGCAGCAAACTCATTATCAATTTGTTATCGAACCATTGTTTTCTATAAATAATGAATTAGGTCAAGATTTGACAGCTTTTAAAGTTAAGCATTTAGGTATGAAAACAGAAAAAATAATAGAGTTTGCAAAAGAAGATTATAAAGAAATAAATAAACTTTCTAAATATAAATGTATATATAAAATAAATAATACGGAATATAAATCAATATCTGCAGGCGGATATCATACAGTAGGTTTAAAATCGAATGGAACGGTTATTGCCTGTGGTAATAATGATAACGGACAATGTAATGTGTCTAAGTGGAAAGATATAGTATCCATATCTGCAGGTAATTGTCATACGGTAGGTCTTAAAAAAGATGGAACGGTTGTTGCTTGTGGGAATAATTACTATGGTCAATGCAATGTTGCAAAATGGGAAAATATAGTTGCCATTTCTGCAGGTAAAGATCATACGGTTGGATTAAAAGAGGATGGTACAGTTATTGCTATAGGTAATAATGTTTTTGGTCAGTGTGATGTTAAACAATGGAAAGATATTACTGCAATATCTGCTGGTGGAAATCATACGGTAGGTTTAAAAAAGGATGATAGTGTTGTAGCTGTAGGTTATAACGGAAATAGACAATGTAATGTACAAGATTGGCGAGGTATTATTGAAATCTCTGCAGGAGAATATCATACTTTAGGATTAATGAAAAATAAAACTGTTATTGCCATAGGTAGTAATGATAACTGGCAATGTAATATATCAAAAAGAGAACATATAATTGCAATATCTGCAGCAGAAGATCATTCTGTTGGCTTAAAAGAAAATGGTGATGTTGTTGCTACCGGTATTAATAATTATGGGCAATGTAATGTTGATCCTTGGAGCAATATAATAGAAATTTCTGCAGGATTAAATTTTACAATCGGTTTAAGAAAAAATGGAACGGTTATAGCTGTTGGTAATAAATATTATGATCAATGTGATATTGAAGATTGGAATCTTTTTGAATAATAAAAAGATTTTTATATAAAATAAAAAACAGGAAGAAAAATTATCTTCCTGTTTTTTTATTCAATTAAATTTTGATTATTATTTTGTTAAATAAGCATGAATATTTTTTGCAGCTTGTTTACCCATACCCATAGCCTGAATAACAGTGCTTCCACCTGCTATATCACCACCGGCAAATATTCCTTCTCTTGTTGTCATAAACTTATCATCAACTATAAGATGTCCTTTTTTATCTGTTTGTAATCCTTTTGTTAATGAAGGCAATATTGGATTAGGATTTAAACCTAAAGCTAATATTACCAAATCAGTTTCTATTACAAAATTAGAACCTTCAATTTCTACAGGTTTTCTTCTTCCTGATGCATCAGGTTCTGTTAATTGCATTTTTACACATTCTACTGCTTTTACAAAACCTTTATCATCAGAGATAAATTTTTTTGGTGCTGTTAATTCTATAAATTCTATACCTTCTTCTAAAGCATGTTTTCTTTCTTCAAGTCTTGCAGGCATTTCGTTTTGTGTTCTTCTATATAACAATTTTACCGATTCTGCGCCGATTCTCTTTGCAGTTCTTACCGAATCCATTGCTGTATTTCCGCCACCTATAACAACTACGTTTTTACCTTTATGAACAGGGGTATCATATTCTGGAAATTGAAAAGCATTCATCAAGTTTATTCTAACTAAAAATTCATTAGCAGAATAAATATTGTTAAGGTTTTCTCCTTCAACTCCCGGGAATGTCGGTAGTCCTGCACCTGTTCCTACAAATATTGCTTTAAAGCCTTCGTTAAGTAAATCTTCAACTGTTTTTGTTCTACCTATTAAATAGTTGAAAACAAATTTTATTCCAAGTTTTTTTAATGAATCAACTTCTTTATCTAAAACTGCTACAGGTAATCTGAATTCAGGAATACCATATCTTAAAACACCACCACTATCGTGTAACGATTCAAATATTGTAACATCATAACCTAATTTTGCTAAATCTCCTGCGCAAGTAAGACCTGCAGGACCTGAACCGATAACTGCAACTTTTATACCATTAGGCTTTATATCAAATTTTTCTTCTTTAATATTTTTTGCAGCCCAGTCTGCTGCATATCTTTCAAGATTACCTATTGCTATAGGTTCTTGTTTTATACCTAATATACATTTGCTCTCACATTGTTTTTCTTGAGGACAAACTCTACCGCAAACTGCAGGTAAGTTACTTTTTGATTTAATAACTTTTATTGCTTGGGCAGGATTATTGTTTGCCAATTGATGTATGAATTCAGGAATGTTAACTTCAACAGGACATCCTGTTACACACATAGGATTTTTGCAATGCAAACATCTTTTTGCTTCCGTCAATGCTTGTTCATCGCTATATCCTAAATTTACTTCTTGAAAATCTTTGTTTCTTACGTTTGGGTCTCTTTCGACCATCTTTATTCTTTGTGGGCATTTGCACTCCATGTTAAGAATATTTTTATATTTTTCTAATGCTTCTTGTTCATTTTCTTTAAATGCTCTTAAACGGCTTGTAAGTTCGTCCCAATCTACCAAATGTCCGTCGAATTCAGGACCATCAACACAAGCAAATCTTATTTTTTTATCAACACTTACTCTGCATGCACCGCACATTCCGGTTCCGTCAACCATTATAGGGTTTAACGATACAAGAGTTTTCAAATTATATTCTTTTGTCATATTTGATACAGCTTTCATCATCGGTACAGGACCGATTGCATATACAACGTTAACTTTTTCTCTTTTTATTACATCGGCTAAAACATTGGTAACAAAACCTTTTATACCATATGAACCATCATCGGTAGCAGTTAAAAGTTCGGTTGAGTTTGCTTTAAGTTCGTCTTGTAATAACAACAAATCTTTATTTCTTGCACCTACTATTGTAATAACTTTATTTCCGGCTTTTAACAAATCACTTATAACAGGTAAAAGTTCTGCTGTTCCAACTCCACCTGCCATGGCAACTACAGTTCCGAAATTTTCAATTTCTGTAGGTTTTCCCAAAGGACCTACAATATCTCTTATAGAATCACCTTCATTTAAATTTCCGAGTTCCGTAGTAGATTTTCCTACTGTTTGGAATATTATTTTTATAGTTCCTTTTTCCAAGTTTTTGCCTGCAACGGTTAAAGGAAATCTTTCACCTTTTTCATGCAATCTTAAAACTATAAATTGTCCCGGTTTAATGTTTTTTGCAATATCTCTAGCTTCAATTTCAAAACTTTTAATTACTGACGATAAAACTTCTTTTTTTACAATTTTAAACATAGCTTTCTCACTAATATAAATTTCAGAAATTATATATATTTTATAAAAAATATTCAATTGTTTTTTATAACAAATTTTTTATATTTTTATAGATTTTATCCGCTACTAATTTATATCCGTTGGAATTTGGATGTATATCGTCGGAAAATAAGTCTCTATTGTTCCAAATTTCGTTTAATATACCATTTATAAATAAAACATTTTTTTCTTTTGCCAAAGATTTTAACATGTTATGTAATTTGTTTAATTGTCTATCTTCCGTAGATACAAGAACAACAATATCATTATTTTGTTGTAATTTATCAATAATTTGTTCTATATGCTTTTTTGTTTCCGAAATCTGAATTTGTTGAAAAAAATCATTAGCTCCAAATTCCACTATTACAAGAGAATTCTTGAATTGTAATATATCATTTATTCTATCTAATCCGTCTTTTGATGTGTTGCCGTTAATACCTTTATTCACAACTGGAATATTTGTCAGTTGTTGTAAAAAATATGGATATGTTTGTTCATTAGTTGCACCATATCCATGTGTTAAACTATCACCGAAACAAATTATGGAATTGATTTTGATTTGATTATTTTTTGAACAAGATACTAACATAAATATAATAAATAAAAATAAAAAAAATTTTTTAAACATTTATTTTAAGTTTAAAAGTTTCTCTGCATTTAAATGAAATATTTTTTCTTTGAACTCGTTATCTATCTTTAAACTTTTAATTAACTCTATTTCTTTTCTATGATTTCCTACGGGAAAATCCGTTCCGAATAAAATCTTATCTTTGTTATGTTTATTTAAAAATCTGTAAATTTGATCTTCTTTCATAAAAGACAAAGCTGAAGAAGTATCAATATAAAAATAATCGTCTCCGATAATTGTTTTTTCAACTTCGTCCCATATTTTAAATCCGCCCATGTGAGCTGCTATAAATTTTATCTCGGGGAAATATTTTTTTACGTTCAACATTTGTTTAGGCCCAGCTTGAATTAATCCGGTAGATAATTCGTATCCGCAGTGAAACAGAATGGGAATTTGTAATTTTTGAATTTTCTCGTACATAGGGAATGCCCTTTCATCATCTATATAAAACATTTGAAATTCCGGTTGAATTTTTATTCCCTGAGCATTATCTTTTATTCTGTCGAGCTCGTAAGACCATTTATCATAAAATGGATGTATAGATGCAAACTTTATAAATCTTTCGGAGTTTAGTTTAAATAACCAATTGTTTATATGTTCAACTTGTTCTGGCCTTGAAGCAACGGATGCTATTACGCTTTTTGAAACACCGTCTTTATCCATTTCTGCTAAAAGATTTTTTTCAATAGGAATAGCAGTCATCGGCATTTTAAAAGATTTTTCCAAATATTCTTTTGCTTTCTCAGCAACTTTTTCAGGCCATAAATGAGTATGAAAATCTATTATATTCATAATTGAAAATTATACTACTAAACAAAAAAAATGTAAATGTTTATTTAGTTAATGAATAATAATATTTAGTAACAAATAATAAAATAAAATAATAAAAGTATATTAAATTACAAAATTTAATAATAAATGAAAAATTTTAATAATAAAAAAAATAATTTAATAAAAAAATAAATAATTAAATAATAAAAAAAAAATAATAATAAGTATTGACAAAAAAAAATAAATGATATAAAATAACACTTGTAAT